>PVIH01022062.1:0-28141 GCA_004025045.1 Sigmodon hispidus | reverse complement strand
GAGCACTTTTTCAGGTGCCTTTCAGCCATTCGTAGTTCCTCTGCTGAGAATTCCCTTTTTAGATCTGAACCCCATTTTTTGATAGGGTTATTCAAGGTTTTGGGATCTAAATTCTTGAGCTCTTTATATATCTTAGAGATCAGTCCTCTATCACTTGAAGGGTTGGTGAAAATCTTTTCCCATTCTGTAGGCTGGCGTTCAGATCTGTATTCTTGAAAGTGCTAGCAATCTAATTATTATATCCCCCACCCTTTTCATTGGTTAAAGAAGTGATGTATTCTTATCACTTAGAAAGAGCTCAAAGTTATTGTTTAAACAAAACATTTTGTTCTTTTGGCTTTTATATTAGGTGGGCTGTGGGATCAGGTGGCAGAAGCTGGATCAATCCAGTATAAGCAAAACTAGAAAACTCTATAGAAGGTTTAAAATTAAAGGCACAAAACCCTCAAACTTCAAGAAGGTAAAGATGCTTTTGGGCATTGAAAACAGTTGGTGCAAAGGCTGGAGATGTGGCTCCATGGTAGAATGCTTGCACAGCCTGATCAAGATCTTTGGCACCAAACCCAGACAAACAAAAATAGTTGATACTGGGAATGAGAATAGAATTTTATCAAATATTTTATACCAATTTTTTCTGCATTTGTCAATTGTTAATGGACTTGACATTATTGATGTAATTATTGCTTGCATATATCTCATATAGTTTTTATTATATCAGTTGTAAGCTTTTTACTTTTGACATTAAAGGGGATATGTGGTGATATATTGTTTATTTAATAAAGCTTGTCTGAAAATCAGAGGGCAGAGTCAAGACATGAAGGTCACGAAGCAGTGACTCATGCCTTTAATTCAGACTCAGGAGGTAGAGATCTTCTAGATCTCTGAGAGTTCAAAGCCAAACAAAGCCTGGCAGTGGTTACACACACCTTTAATCCTAGCACTAGGAAAGTTGAAGGAGGAAGCTGAGATAGCTGGGTGGAGAAAGAGGAGGAAGAAGTTCTTCTCTTCACCTTTTCTTCCTTTTAGCTGAGGACTCAGAGTCACTGAGTCTGAGTATTCATGGAGACAGAATCTACACTTTCTGGCCTGAGAACTTGGCTAGGTAAGAACTAGATGTGGGCTTCTTTCTCTGTATTTCTGATAGTTTTGCTTTTCATCAATATCTGGCTCTGGGTTTATATTAATAATGCCAAGTAGAATTTGTGCAATAGTATTAGTTACAGTACACTAGGCACTATACAAACAGAATCATAGTGTTTCATGTTTCAATTTTTTTAAAGGGACAGAGTCTGTGAAACATACAGACCAGCAAGACAATCTTCTACACAGTTATGCAAAGACTCAGACTGACAGGCTCTATTGCTTCAGATGATGATTTTCAACATATTGGCATCATATCTATGCCAGCCACTGCACAGAGATCACTAGCACAAAGCAGCACATTGTAAGACATATCATAATGTTGCCAGCGCTATTTGCCTTGGCCAAAGAATAAAATGGGTCACAATGTTTTCTCTAAATTTTAATCATAATGCATCATTTATAGAAGAACCTATAATATACTTTTATTTTATTTTTTTATTATATGCTTTTAACCAGTCACTATGGTGTAGATATGGTTTAGTGTGTTCTCCAAGGTCCATGTGCTGATATTCAGTTCCCATGTGGTACTTAGAAAGTAGACACTTAAACTCATTATGGTGTATAGAGGTGGAACCTCTATGAGATCATGAAAGTCTAGACCAATAATGAGTCTTTGGTAAATTTGTGTGAACACAGGAAGTTGAAGGACACACAATCACAGCTGCTGTTGTTCTCTCACTGGGCAAAATACCACCTCATCTCAATATTCTAGGACTCGGTCTACATCTCTCAGCTCTCCAGAACTGTGAATCAGAATAAAAGTCCTGTCTAACTTACTCAGCCTGTGCTACTATGTCATTAGAACTTAGAATCTTACAGGGAAGTAGAAAGGATTAGAATTACATGAGAAATGCAAATCAAAACAACTTTGAGATACCACCTTACACCTGTCAGAATGGCTAAGACCACAGATGATAGCCCATGCTGGAGAGGATGTGGAACAAGAGGAACAATCCTCCATTGTTGGTAGGAATGTAAACTTGTTCAGCCACTCTGGAATGCAGTATGGCGGATTCTCAGAAAACTTGGAATCAATATCCCCAAGGATCCAACAATATCACTACTGGGCATATGCCCTAAAGACACACATTCATATCTCAAAAGCATTAGCTCAACTATGTTTATAGCAGCATTATTCGTAATAGCAAGAACCTAGAAACAACCTAGATGCCCTTTAACTGAAGAATGGATTAACAAGCTGTGGTAATCTACACAATGGAGTATTACTCAGAAGTAAGAAAAATGATGTCCTAAAATTTGCAGGCAAATGAATGGATTTTGAGAATATCCTCCTGAGTGAGTTCTCACAAACCCAGAAGAATAAGCAGGGGATAGACTCACTCATTAGTGGACTTTAAGCAAAAGGATTCTTATTTCATTGAAAGATGATGGGTGAGTAAAGTGATTTAACACACATACACACACACACATGCACACACACACACATGCACAAACCCTTCTGATTTGACTGTAGAAGGGTTGTTTAGCAGAAATTTGTGGTAAACCTAGTGCATCCATGGGCGTTAGCTGTGACCTACTGTGCTTTCTTCATCTGTAGCTGAGCCTAACCTGGCTTGGGGACCTTTAGATTTTATTTTTTGCTTCATGTATTTTAGAGAAAAGAGAAGTTTTATTACTGTATAGGTTTTTTTTTTTAGCACTATTCTGGATGTTTTGCTTTTTTATATTTGATATTGATTTTAAAAAACAATAAAGAAAAAAGAATTATATGAGTACAGTGAAAACATAAGAAAATGTATACATGTGAGTGAGGTATAGATAGCAATAAGTAAGTGATAAGTATAATGCATAGAAACAAGGAACATTTAATCTTCTTTGTTGTGGTTAGAATTTGTGTTTAAATTTTCTAATTTAATTTTCTGCATTAGAAATTTTCTAAATTCTCAGAGTTAAATCATGTAGATCCTAAGGAATTGAAACCTTTGTGAGAAAATGAACCTTAGCAAACATCACTGGAGCAAGTCTGAAAGCAAACGCACCCCAGCTGGCCCTTCTTGACTGATGCCAAGAACTCAGCTAACCTACTGGGAACTCAGACCCCATGAAGTGGAAAGACAGTGAAGGCATGTTGTAATCAGCTACCAAAAATAAAGAACTAAAACACTGAAGATTCCCCCCGTGGGAGAGTTCTATCAGTAATCTCCATGATTTACAGATTTAAAGGATTTTCACCCTCAGATGTCAGACTTTGAACTATTCTTATTTATTTCTTTCATATGTACTTCTACATCATTTTATTTTGAGTCAGAGAAAATGAATATTACAGTTTATACCCAGAGAAGAGATCTGGTAGAAGCTAAAGTAAGTCCTCTGTATATGACATCACAATGAGAAGCTTTACACAAGAAACTTTGGGCCTGTAGTCCCTTTACTATCAACAAGATCTTTTACATTATCTCAAGGGTCTATTTATAAATATTTTGTTTACTTGTGTTTTTGAAAACTTAAAATGTTCGGTCAAGGACTACAGAGATTGAGAGACAATTAAAATCATGCCCCAGCCCTTAAAGCAGCCTTTTGTTTGTGAGCAAAAGATAAAATTAAAGTAAAGCAATGTGCTTCACTGTGTAGATGCTGGGGGCATGGATAATGTGGTCAACATTAATATCTAAAAGGGGAACTGATACATGTTGTTGTGAGTTAGGCACCGGTGACTGCTAGTCAGGACTATAGATGCTACTATAGTTGCATGGGAAATGAGTTATGAATCTTCAATGAGATCTGGTGGTTAAAATAAGGGTAAGGAAATAAAGGAAGTGAACACATTCCAGATGAGAGTAGTATAGACGCTAATAAGACAAAACAAACAAGGCAAAAGAAAATGAAGCAATTCTTCAGGTGGTCTGAAAAGAGTCTGAATTAGCAAAATGAAACAAGAGATGAAACCTTCATTTTGAGAGACTGCTCAGCATTAAAATCACCTGCTACTCTTGCATAGGACCAGGGTAAGGGTCCAGCACCCACAAAGCAGTTCACAACTTTCTGTAATTTCAAATTCACTGGATTTAATTCCTTTTTCTGGCCACTGCAGATAATGCACACAAAACTATACATGATTAACATTCATCAAACAAAAATAAAAATTTTAAAAAGCAGAAGATGGAAATTATGAAGATGGGATCCATGATTGCATGTGTAAGTACTATTTTTGAATAAATACGTGAGGTGATATTTTGTGTCTGCTCTAACAAATATAGTTTTTCTGAAGATCAGAGGGCAAAGTCAGCCAGTAGTTAGCTATAGAGGCCAGGCAGTGGTGGCACACACCTTTAATCGCAGCGCTTGGGATCTCATGACTTTGCTTCTAGAACTTGGGAGGCACTAAGGATATTGAGACAGAAAGTGATATGGCTGAGCAGAGAAAGGAATATAAGACAGGATGAGATAGAAACTCAGTCTTTTCAGCCTGTAGATTTGGTAGACATAAGAAATCTTTCAGCATTTACCCCATACCTGTCTCTGAGTTTTTATTAAGCCAATTAAGATTTGTGCTACAAATATGTGTTATTGGTTTTTAAAAGACCATTCTCATTTTAATGACATAATTTATAGATCATTTAGCTTATGACAATGGTTATGGACCAGCAATAACATTGCAAGCAGTTTCTAGGTCTTCAGCTATGCACCATGACCCACCGTGACACTTTTGTGCTGTGTTTTACAGTGTTGTGAACTGAATAGCTACTTTTCCTTGCTGTTCAGCCAGGCAGGTGGTTGTGAGACTACCCAGGCTTTGATGGTGTGAACCAGCCTAATAAATTCCCTTAAAATTATATCTATATTCAGTTGACTCTTTTCTTTAAGAGAACTACAAGTAATATTGTGGGTTGTGAAAAATCATTTGCTTATTTGTAACCTAACGGTTGATGATGAATAGTAATTTTGGCAGAAAGAAAGCCTATAAACTGAATAATGAATTCTTATAAATTTAAATTTTGTGATAGACTGGGTGGGGTAGTCAACAAAATAATTCAAACTAGCTTAACAGAAGATGACGACCGGATTTAAAACTGCAACTTCTACAGTAAGGAAGAAAGAGTGAACTTATTTTCAATAGAGCAACTGTAAGAGGCATGCCCAAGGTTGAGATGTGTTAGTGACACATGCTAAAAGAATTACATGGGCAGTTGATCAGTATGATGGTCTATATGTAATTGTCCATTGGATCTTGTAGAAGTTAGGTTCCTTCCCTCTCCTCTCATAAGACTACATAGAAAGTATGCTTTTTCTTGATGTCATCTCATTGCTTCTTTTTTCAAAAAATTTTATTTATTTATTTATTATTATTATGAACAAAGAAGTCACAGTTTCTATCCTTGTATGTCCTTATTCAATGTCCCTTCCCCCTCTCACCACATCAGGTCATCCTCTCTTCTCCACAGCTCCCCATCTCCCCCTCCCCCCACCCCGGGAAGGTGGCAGGCAGTCCCAAGTTCCCACTGTCCCAATATTGCTTAGTTCATTGTTTCTAAGAAATGTGTCCAAGGGGAAAAAAACCCCACTGGCTTGTAATTTGGTCATTTGAGTAGAGTGTAAAGGGCTTCTCACTCACAGACTGGATGCAGTGAATGAACTAGAGTCTACAGCAGTAAACCTGAATTTTGAAAGCTTATGAAAGAACTTTAAATGGACCAAAAATAGTAACACGTGCTTAAAGTTGGAAAAAAATATTTGTCATAGTGTTGTATAATATTTGCATGTTGACAAATAAAGCTTGCTTGGAGATCAAAGGATGAGGCTAGCCACTAGTCATAGAGGCCAGGTGGTGGTGGCTCACCCACTACATGGCTTTAATTCCAGCACTTGGGAGGCTCACACTTTTGATCCTGTCACTTAGGAGGTTAATGCCTTTAATCCCAGCACAATCAGGAGGTGAAGACAGAAATATAAAGTGGGTGGAGACAGGATCTCTGTCCCTTTTAGACCTGTGGATTCTGAGAGGTAGGATGTGACTGTGGCTGCTCTGCTTCTCTGATCTTTCATCTTTCACCCCAATATCTGACTCCTGGTTTTTTATTAAGACTAATTAAGATCACACTTTACCATAGTGTACCTTGTCTGCTTCTTTGTATTCATTGGGTATATGCCTTTCACTGTGAGCTTGTCTTGTTTATTTGTTTATGCATTTTTGTTAAGATTTTTTTTGTTTCATGGGTGTTTTTTGTCTGCAGGTATGTATGTGCACCTCCTGTGTGCCAAGTGTCCATGGAGATTAGAATATGGAATCGGGTTACCTAGAATTAGAGTTATTAGTTGTCTCATAACTCATGGTATAAACCTTCTGCAAGGGCAGCAAATGATCTTAACCATTGAGTTATTTCTCCATTCCCAGTTCACATAGTTTTTTTTTGAGGATTTCATACATTAAGTATGCTATATTTGCATTCTTTCCACACTTCCTGCCTTCTCCAACCTCTCCAATCAAATTTATGATCTAGTCTATATTATTTATATTACAAATACAATGTAAGCTGCAATTAACTATTCACAATACAGATTTGTCTTTTCCAATTCATTATCTTTTCCCACTTAATTTGTTTAGTAAGCCAGCTTTCTCTACTTATAAATGCTTTATGTCTTATTTATAATTACCCTTTACCATTTCTTGTCTGTAGTTCTGTGGTATGTGGAATGATTGGAACATCTCATAGCTTTCTTATTGATTAGGAAATTATGGTAATTGACACTTTTATCTCCTATTAATATGATTCTTGATATTTATTACTTAAAATTATCTATTATTCATATGATAGGACAGAGGTGTGAATATGAAAGATAAAAAGAGCTGATCCATGTGACTAAGTGGCAAATATGAAGGTTAGGAGATGAGAAAGGGATAGGAATGCTGCCAATTTTGTGCCAGTGTATCTGGATGGCTGGGTTACAATATGCAGACATACAGAAAGCATATAAACACAATTGGGTAGGCTTGGACAATGAGAGGCACAAATATTATTTCAAGAGGAATATATTGCCTGACCAAGAAACATTTGTTTATGATCCACACATGATGCTGTAAAGTGCACACATGCACATACACACAAGGTTCTCACTGTAGAACAAATTGCCTTGTTCATCATCTCATAAACTTATCCAACTTTTGTTCCTACCTAGAGCATGAACCTTCTCATTAAGAAAAAAATTCTCAAGAGAATGGACCTTGACACTACTATGACACAATTACTGTCTACACTTCTGTGCTTCAGATTAGAAATTTTACACTTGCTTATTCTCCATATTTGCTATTTGGAATTTGGAAAAGGAGGCTTTTGGGGAGGTCGGCCTGGAGGTATCTGTACCTGTATAGAGGTGACCCATAGAGAGGATACATTGCTGAGGGATAAATTAAGAAGGTCCTCGAGGGAAGAGCTTTGGGAAATCATCCACAGTTAGGAACAAAATGGTAAGTTGAGGCAGCAGAGCTTCATAAAGGATAAATATTTATTAGACTTTTTTAGGAGTAGGAAACTTCTTAATGTGTCCTCCACCACTCTGAGAATTTTCAGTCATAAACTTGTTGTGTGTGTGTGTGTGTGTGTGTGTGTCTGTGTGTGCAGGTGGAAGCCATGATCAGCTTTAGTTGTGATTTCCTAGACTGATACTTGAAGTAAGGTTTCTCATTGGCTTGAAGATATCCAAGTAGGCCAGCCATTCCTGGAAACCTGCCCATTTCCATCTCTGTTTCACTGAACCTGAATGTCTTTTTTTTAAATTTATTTATTTTGTATTTATCAAGAAAAATAGAAAAATGAATTTAAAATGCTGATAAGTTAACAATAACTATAAAGAAAATAAAAATCATAAGCATGACTTATCAAGGGTGATAATGCAAATAAGTTTGCTACACATAAAATTACTTTGTGTTCAGCTTTCCCTCTGAATTTTTTTTCTATCCCTGTATATCTTTATTCAAGGTCCCTTCTCCCTCCCGCCACATCGGGTCATTTTTTTCTTCTCCACAACTCCCCATCCCCTCCCTGGGCAGGCAGCAGACAGTCCCATGGTCCCACTGACCCAATAATGCTTAGTTCAGTCTCCACTCCTGGCAAATCCAGTTTTGTCCCCCCTCCCTCAAGAGTGAATCAGGTGTTCCTCTAGATGGAGTGGGATCCGAAGGGTCAGTCCAGGGTGTTTCTAAGCCCAAGCAGTTCAGTGGTTGTGGTTTGCAGCTTGGGCATGCTTGGCTTTCATCTTTAGCCATCAGAGAAATGCAAATCAAAACAACTTTGAGGTACCACCTAACAGCTGTTAGATTGGCTAAGATAAAAGGCACAGAGGACAGCCTATGTTGGAGAGGATGGGGAGTAAGGGGAACACTCCTCCATTGTTGATGGGAGTGTAAGCTTGTTCAGCCACTTTGGAATGCAGTATGGCGGTTTCTCAGAAAATTGAGAATAAATCTCCTCAAGGACTCAGCAATACCACTTCTGGGTGTATACTCTAAAGATGCACATTCACACTCCAAAAGTATTAGCTCAACTATGTTCATAGCAGCATTATTTGTAATAGCAAGAACCTGGAAACAACCTAGATGTCCCTCAATTGAAGAATGGATTAACAAACTGTGGTACATCTATACAATGGAATACTACTAAGCAGTAAGAAAAAATGATATCTTAAAATTTGCAGGCAAATGGATGGATTTGGAGAATATCCCCCTGAGCGAGGCATCACAAACTCAGAGAGATAAGAGGGGATGTACTCACTCATTAGTGGTCTCTAAACAAACAAACAAGAACCTGAATGTTTTATATGAGTCCTCTGGATTGAACTCAAGTCCTAGTGTGTAGCAAATGCTTTACTGATTTTGTTATCTCCCAGCACCACAGCCTTATTTTACCTTTTTCCTCCACACATGTATACCCTGGCCTCCAGCTTCTTAGGATGTGGTTATCTCTGTAACTGGGAATTCTACTGGAATGCTAACCCAGATGTCATTCCCAAAGCCATTTTAGCTGTGCAACTAAGCATAAGTGAGCTCAGTTCTCAGATCATAAGTTCTCCTCATATGACAAAATGATAATTGTGCATTTTCTATAAGTGATTATGAGAAATAAGTGAGATAACATGAGACAATGTCTAGCACAGCACTTGGCATATAGTAAATGTTTCTTGATTCTAAGAATGAATTGCCAAATAGGCTACCCTATAGTGGCATGATTCATTTGTAAGTTTGCCTACAGCTTAAAGTTGCATAATTATACCATACTTATTGGAGAAGAGCTATTTATCACTCCATAAAATTATGCTATTTTATTCCTAGGGATTCTTTATTCATCATTACTTCCTTGTCTTGGTCTTAGTATGTACTGTAGGAACCACTTTTTGTATTTTGTTTATGCTTCATTTCTTGATAAACAGAGGCCATAAAATATCAGGAAATATGGAATTGTAAAACTGGAATTCAGTAAAATACAGAACTTTTGTTTAATAGAAATATTAACACATTTTCTTCATGGAAATTTTCGTATTGCTGAGAGTAGGTAGGTGCCTTGTTGTAAGGGTTACTTGATTAGGTAATATATTCTTTGTGTCTGTCAGCATCTGTTTCTTTGGATACATTTGATTTATAGCATTTGTTAACCACGTAATATAGTTCAAAGGCTTTGTGGCCCATTTTGTGTCTTTTATTAGTTGTTTAGTTACAAGAAGGTTTCTATGGGAATCATTCTGAAAATAATGCCACTTTATTTTTATCTCTAAGACACTCAATGCGATTGAAGGAGAAAAAGGGCAATGCCTGTGTGATGCTATTAAATTCCTATCTCGCCCTCTATCACTCCATCAAGATCAAACAGGTTTTACACACTAGCAGTCACATTGAGCAGACACCAAATGAGATGCATATGTGAAACTGTGATAAAAGAGGACTTTATAGAGAGGAAAGACAGGCCTAGCAGGCATGGCTGTCTGGCAGATGAAGAAAGCACGCTTGCTATTATTAGGAAGAACTGATGGCAGTGCCAAGACTCAGAGACCCAGAATCAGATATCACATAGGGACCCAACACGGAGTGATTCATTCCCACCAAATAGCCCCTACTGCAAACAAGGGAGCCAAATATCTACTTTTAAAAATCTGTTGGTAACAAGATTCCATATGAAATATTTTACAGTTGCAGAATCCATCAGATTCTGAGTCTACTTAAGAACTTCCTAGTGTCAGACCATCTATTATTGTTCAATTCCATGTTCTGACCATGAAGTTACTCATGAGCAATTTGATCACTAAAGGCACATTTAGGAAACACACACTGGGGAAAGCCAGTGAAATATTAGAAATAAGTATGTCTTATGTACGCTTTTAAAAACCATGTACTTACTAAATTTATTTTAGGTGTTTATACATAAATATGCTACATTTTATTACTCAATATACTACATATTATTATTTATTTTTTGTGTGTACTACCATAAACTTATATAGGTCAGAAAACCTTTATTTCTGGTTTGTTTTCTTTAATAGACAGAAAAAAGGGACAGTTTATATATGTATATATATATATGTATATTTTTATATATAACTTTTTATTGATTGTTGTGGATTTTACATCATGCATTCTAATCCCATTCATCTCCTATCTTTTCATATTCATTCTCTGCCCTTGCAATTACCTCCCCCAAAATAAAATAAATCTTAAAAGAAAAACAAAAAACAAAAACAAGCACACAAATAGAAATCTTGTCATGGAAGCTGTAATGAGACACAGTAAGTTACACAGCATATACCTTTTAGTACATACATCTCTATTTACAAGTGTTCATTGCAATGAGTCATTGGTCTGGTTTGAGGTCTCTGGCTTCTGCTATATCCTTGGTAGTGGGCTCTCACTGGGACTCATCTTGGATAGCCTATTGTTGCCTTGTGTAATGGAGATCCTGCAGCTTTGGATATGCTGTACCAGCCTCTTTCCAACTTTAGCAGTTCATAGATGAGGTGAATGTTGGCGTGGGCTAACTCATGGCCCTGCTTCTAGTCTTGCGCAGAGGCAGAGTTGGTCAGCCTGTCAGCTGTCCCTCATTGTCACCACTAGGAAAACTCTCCAGCATTGTCCCTCACTAGTTTACCTACTGTAGCAGGCAGCAAGGAGTGATGCTAGTTCTCCTGTTCCCATGGCCTCAGGGCTGGCTCACCTGCAACCACATCCCCAGGGCCAACTCTACTGTTTTGCCCAGATGAGGTGCAGGGCCAGTTCACCAACTCTTGTACCCCAGAGGCCAGCTCTCTATTTACTGCAGTTAGCAAGGGCTGTGGGAGGAGGGCATCTTTCCCTCACCCATGCTGCCACATGGCACATGGCAGATAAGACTGGGGTTGGAGGGGAGCCAGCTTTTCTGCTCTCATGCCCCCAGGGCTTGGACACATGTGTCCATGCCAACAGGGTTAGAATTAACTACACTTGAAGAAACACATGCTTAATAATCTACTTATATATTTTCTGGGAGAACAAATCCATGACTTCTATATGCACGCTCATAGTAGCAATAAAAAAGTGAAGCTAAACATTTTTACATATCAACCAATTAAACACTATCAGTATTTTGATCGATATAGTATAGCATCCATTTTGAGGGAATGGTCTTCCCACCACAGGTTATGGGGATTACATTTGGGCCATCAATTACCAGATTTAGAGGCAAATGAGCAAATGCATTTACCCACAGAGTAAGGTGGGTTTTTGTTTTGCTTTCCAGAAACTTACTCAATTTTATGTTCTTTAGCTGTTAGGTCTCTTAAGTCTAAAAGTACATTTTGATTGCTTCCAGACCCAGTTAACTAAATTTTTTTTTGCTTCATTTTGTTGTTTTGAGTAGCATCACATGTAGCCCAGTCTGTCTTCGGACTTTCCATGTAGCTGCAACTGGTCTTGAAATCAGATGTTGTTTCCCCCTTGTGAACCCTGGGGTTATAGGCATGTGCTCTTGTACCCAACCCTCACTCTCCTCCCCCTTCTTCCTTCTTCTCTTCCTCCCATTAAACACATATTTATTCAATACTTTTTAAGATCTCCGTAGTAGTGCAATGAAAACTTTCTGTATCCAATGTATTTTTATTCTTGGAAATAGTGAGTAGGAGTATTTTGGGCAATGATCATTGCAGTGCATAGTGTGAAACAGAACCTAGTGTTGGGGATGAAGCTTTAGGGGCCTTTTTTTTCAGAGAGTAGAGGATCAATTGAATGACAACAAAGAGTCACATGCAAAGAACTGAGAACAGGACTTTCAGGAAGAACACTCTGAGGTCAGGAGATCTGAACATGGGGGCAATTTGGACTGTTTAGGAAACCAAAAGGCATCTAGGTACAGAGACACTCAGCTATAATCCTAGCATTTGGGAGGATAAGGCAGGAGGATCATAAGTTATAGTCTAGCTTGGGCTATATAGAGAGAATGTGTCTCAACAACAACAACAAAAAAAAAAAAGGAAAGGAAATGAGATGTAGGAAGGAAATGCTGCTGAGGTCAGAAATAGAGGTATTTTTTGGAAATCTAGAACTTGTGGGTTTTCATAAGGAGGCTAGATGTTCTCAACAGTTGGGAGAGTCATTTAAATGACATATTTTATGACTTAAATTTAAATAGGGAACTTCTAGAGGTGATGAGATGATGACAACCATCTCAAAGAACAAGAGTAGAAATAGAATGTGTATTAGATGCTTGTGGAGTGATGCAGAAAATGTGGTGATGATGGTGATGTAAAAGGCCACACAACTCCAGGTACTGTTTCTAAGAGGGAAGTCAGAAGAGGATGCAGTGAGCAACTGGTGTCTACTTAGGAGAAGACAGTTGAGAAAGGAACAGACCTAGGAAAGCTTGTGCCTTTGACCTTCTGTGGAGAGTGTCCTGTGCTATGGAAATAGTAAACTTGATTTGTGGCATTTCAAGCCTCCATGATCCCTATTGACCTTTCCCTGTAGTCTTCCACAGATGTCACAGATAAGGCTGATTACTTCACCTTGTCTGGTCCCCTTTTCTACCCTGGTATGTAGGCTCATTACTGTACTTGGGAACCCAGTACAATTCATATTAAGATAGATTTCCTTCAAAAACTAAATCAGGTATTGGCTTAAAAAGGAACTATCACAACTTTATGATTTCTGACATATTTTTACTTGTTCTTTGAGAATTTAATGTATGTACTAATATAAATGACTGAAGGTTTATACAGAGACTCATAGCTAGTCAGAGAATAAATAAATGATCACAGAGTACAAATGGGGACATTCATACCCCATGTTCCCAAGGCTCTGGGATCATGCATGTAGTGGAAGGTGATGTAAAGATTGTAAGAGCTATGAGTTGGATTTCACATGGCTATGACACATGTAAATTCACAGTGGATATGGTTGCCTGAACAATATCTGCACAAGATCAAGTCATTCAAAATTTCAATTGGTTGGGAAGAATCTCACCAAGATACACCCCTCACTAAGGATTTATTGGCAAATGATAGCTGATGGGAGAGAGACAGTAAGTTTCCTTTAGAGATGAGGCCCTTGGTAGATTTCCTGTGCCCCACACCCTAACCCTGACAACACTTATTGGAGTCAATGGGTTAAAAAGAACTTTACACTTCTTAGACGATAAAAATCCTGAACATCTCCAGAATTGGGATGATATGTTTATTTATTTTTCTCAGCAATGGATTTTAAATGGAATCTTATCTTTCCTGAGTTAGACGGGGTGTGTACGTTCCATCACCAGATAACTTCAGGTCTATTTTTCTAAAGCACCTGCAGTAGTTGCCAGCACACTTTAGATTTAGCAAGTACAAAGCAAGACTGAGGTTTTCTCCTCTTTTATTGCATTTACTTATTTAGTTAGTTTAAATTTACTTTAGATTTAAAAAATTAGCACAGGGAGTATTAGATATCATTATGGCATTTCCAAACAGGGTGTATTCTAAATTGTTTTCCCCTTACTCTCTCTTTCTCTGCTTCCCATTGTGATCTCACCAGTGTTAGCTGCCCTCACTAGCAAAATTCCCTGAAGTTATATTTACCTGCATTAACTATTCTTTTTTGTAGGTTCAACTGACAGGAAGATTGGGTATTTTCCTGCTGCCTTAATATATTCAGTTAATATATAGGCAGGTACTGTTCCTACATGTTAGTATTATACTGTTTGAAGAAAAGTATTGAGTTTGATAGACCCTTCAAATTCAGTTAATTAAATGGAAAAATATTAGTGATACCAAGCCTTGTTACTACAGTTTTAAAAAAAAATTGTATTTTTCTTTTCTTTTTGATATTTTACCCCAGGCTGGTTGTTTTGGAATTGTAAATATGCCTTCTAAATTTACCCCCAAATATGTTTCTATGAGCACAGCAACAGACAGATGCCGTGGCTGTTGATTTTCTTCTGGGACTACCACCCAGGTTTTGTACAACACTGGAGAGCACATGCCAATTTCCATGTGTAGTCAGCTCCTCCTTTTCGTTCTTACCCTCCTGCAGGATCATGTGTGAAAATAATCTTGCATTCTATTATTTATCAAAAGGCTAGTGGTTTATCTGTGTCTTAGTCCCATCATAAGAGAGATGGAATACAACTAGGTGAGGATTGACTTTCACAGTTCTGGGTGCTAGAAGAAGTCTGGTGTTATTGCACCCCCCTCCATGCCATCCCATTCATAGATGGCCAAGGTATTCCTACTGCCTTTTCTCAAATCAGATGGAGAATGGAGAGGAGGGGCTTTAAAGAGGAATAGTCTCATTTGTGAGATAATTAATTTCCAAAGGCCTTACCTCTACATAGTCTTACACTGAAATGGGCTTATTTTTTATTTTTTTATTTAAAAGTTTTCTTTTTACATACCAACCACAGTTCCCCTTCTTTTCCTCCTTCCACTTACTCACTCAGCTTTTCCTCACCCCCCCCATCTACTTCTTAAAGAGAAAAAGGCCTTCCATGGGGAATCAACGAAGTCTGGCATATCAAATTGAGGCAGGACCAAGCTTCTCCCCCAAGTATCAAGGCAGAGCAAGGTGTGCCACTATAGTGAATGAGTTAAAAAAAGCCTGTTCATGAACTAGAGATAAAACTTGATCCCACTGCCAGAGGTCTCACAAACTGGCTAAACCACTCAACAGCCATCCACATTCAATAGCTCTAGTTTGCTTCCATGCAGATTCCCGAGGTGTCAGTTCAGAATCAGTGGGCTCCCAATAGCTCAGGTTAGCAATCTCTGTGGGTTTCTCTGTCATGATCTTGACCACTTTGCTCATATAATCTGTCCTCCTTGTCCACAGCTGGACTGGAATCTCAGCCCAGTGCTTAGCTGTGGATCTCTGTATCTGCTTCCATCAATTGCTGGATAAAGGTTCTATGATGACATTTAGGGTGGTCATCAATTTGATTACAGGGGAAGGCCAGTTCAGGCACCACCCTCTCCACTATTGCTTGGAGTCTTAGCTGGGGCCATGTTTGTGAATTTTTGAGTGTTTCACTAGCACCTGGTTTCTCCCTAACATGAAATGATTTTCTCTGTCCAGATATCTATTTCTTTGTTTCATCTCTCTGTCCCTCCCTCAACTCTACCATCTTGTTCCTTCATGTTACCTTCCCACCTCTCTTTACCACCCCCCAATACTCACAATTTCTCAGAAAATCTTATATATGTTCCCTTCCCAGGGATCATGGATGTCCTCTTGGGGTCCTCCTTGTTACCTAGCTGCTCAGGGGTTGTGGATTGTAGCATGGTTATTCTTTGCTTTATGTCTAATATCCACTTATAAGTGAGTACATACTGTGTTTGTCTTTCTGGATCTGGATTACTTCACTCAAAATGATTTGTTTTCTAGTTCCATTCACTTGCCTACAAATTTCATTATGTCATTTTTTTTTACTGCTGCATAATACTCCATTCTGTAAATGAACCACATTTTCTTACTGCTGAGCAGTATTCCATTGTGTAGATGTACCACAGTTTGTTAATTAATTCTTCAGTTGAGGGGCATCTAGTCTGTAAGCATATGTGAGATCAACCCACTGTCAGATGTAGAGTTGGTGAAGAAATTTTTCCATTCTGTAAGCTGTTATTTTGTCTTATTAATTGTGTCCTTTGCCTTACAGAAGATTCTCCATTTCAGGAGGTCCCATTTATTAATTATTGTTCTCATGTCTGTACTACTGGTGTTATATTTAGGAAGTGGTCTCCTGTGCCAATGTGCTCAAGGCTATTTTTTACTTTCTCTTCTATCAAGTTTAGCATAACTGGGTTTACATTGAGGTCTTTGATCCATTTTGATTTGAGCTTTATGCAGGTTGTTAGGCATGGATCTATTTGCATGTTTCTACATGCCCCCATTTAGCTATGTCAGCACCATTTGCTGAAGGTGATTCCATTTTTCTATTGTATATTTTTGGCTTCTTTGTCAAAATCAGGTGTTAATAGTTCTATGGATTAATGTCAGGGTCTTCAATTTGACTCCATTGATGCACAAGTCTGTTTTTATGCCAATTCCAAGCTTTTTTAAAAACATTGTATAGTTCTATAGTAGAGCTTTAAGTCAGGGATGGTGATGTCTCCAGAAGTTCCTTTATTGTACAGGACTGTTTGGGTAATCCTGGGTTTTTCATTTTTCTATATGAAGTTGAGCATTGTTTTTTGAGGTCTGTGAAAAATTATGTGGGTTTTTTGAGGGGGATGGCATTGAATCTGTAAGATTTGGTAAGATTGCTATTTTTACTATGTTGAACTACCTAAGAGCATAAGAGATCTTTCTTTTTCTGATGTCTTCTGCAGTTTATTTCTTTAGTAACTTAAGGTTTTTGTTATAGAGATTTTTCACTAGTTTAATTAGAGCTACCCCAAAATATTTTATGTTATTTGTGGCTATTGTAAAGAGTGATGTTTCTCTGATTTTTTAAAGATCATTTATCATTTGTATATAGGAGGGCTATTGATTTTTTGAATTAATCTTGTATCCTGATAAAATCTTGTGTTTATCAGCTGTAGGAATTTTTCTGGTAGAATTTTTTGGGGTCACTTATATATACTATCATATCATCTCCAAATAGCAAATGTTTGACTTCTTCCTTTCCAATTTGTATCCTCTTGATCTCCTTTTCTTGTCTTATTGTTCTAGATAGAACTTCAATTACTACGTTAAATAGAGAAAGAATGAACAAAGACAGTTTTGTCTTGTTCCTGATTTTAGAGGGATGGTTTTGCATTTCTCTCCATTTGTTTGATGGTGGTTGCCATCTTGCTGCATATTGCCATTATTATGTTCAGATATGCCTTCTGTACTGGCCTGAAACTGGCCAGCAATGGGTAGGGAGTGCATGGGTTGTGTGCCAAGGCCTAGGTTCTAGTGGTAAAATAGGTTTTTACACAATAATTTTAGAGGATATACGCTCTTTGTACTGGGCTGACTGGACAAAGCAGTCTGGTCTTAGCCAGTGATTAGTCTCCTTGCTGTGGTATCAGTACCAGGCTCAGCTCACCCTGTGTTTCAGAACTTCCATCCCAGACATATGTGAGCCCCTCCATCTTGGATCATCTCCTAGTGCCCTTTTCTAAACTCCTGTGTTCTTGAGCATCTCTGAACTTTGCTCAGTCTCTGATACTTCCACATGGTGTTTCTGCCTCATTTTTATTCTTGTCAATTTATGTCTCAGCTAAGGCCTCCCCATCTAACTGATTGTATTTCAGGCAATTCTTCTATAAGCAGCTCTTAACTGTTTTTTTTTTTCTTTTGACTGTTTCTTTAGGCTAGAATTGCTTTGTCCCTTGAGTATTCCTGAAGCACCTGCATTGATAATAATGGCAAGATTATAGAAACTAGAGATTACAAAGATACTAATTGATGTAATTTGTTTCCTATGGCTGTTATAAATTAATATCACAATGTTGGTGGTTAATCCAATAAACAGAAATCCATTATTTCGCATTTCTTCGAGCCGAAATTATAAACCAAAGTGACATTGCTGTCTTGCTTTCTATGATGCTCTGAGGTGAGTCCATCCTTTGCTTCTTTGGTTCTGGTGGCTGCATCATCAGTTTGTATGCATCATTCTTTCTGTACTTTTGGAGGGCATCTTAATTTTTTATGTGGTTCAATGATGTGTTTTTTCTGTAGTGTGTTAGGACCTGCATCTCCAGGCAGATCTCTTCATCTTGAGATTCTTAATTATACCTGAAAAGACACATTTTCTAACTTAGGTGGTATACTATGCACATCCACAAGAATCTGTTAATGGGTGTCAAGAATTTACTAAGATATAGAATCAGGAGAAGTACATTCATAGATACAGAATTAAGTTAAGAGCAGTCATTGTCCTCCATTCTGCTTGAGGGAGAATGGACCCAGCCATCTGTTCTCTAACCACCCCAAGAAAGAGCAGGTTTGTGCCCTCTCTTCTGTTTTAAATGGTCACATACTCAGCCTAGAAGCCACACCTCTATTGGGCTAGATACCCCAAGATCTTTGATGAAGCCAATACCCACCCAGAACTCCACAAGTTTGAGGATCAGCATAGAGATAAATTTCTCTTGAGGTCATTGTTCAGCTTACTATCACAGCAATTAGCCCACAAACACTAGAAGGGAAAGAGGTTTTTTGTTTTTTTTTTGTTTGTTTGTTTGTTTTTTTAAACTAATGAGAATAAGGATAAAAATAACAACTGTTCTGTTCACAGAGAAGTCAGAACTTATATCCTCTAGCTGTTATTAGACTGATGTTTTTATATTAGTGGATTGACGTAGTAATTTCCCCATTAGTGACTTCCCTCCTGACACATGTTATTAAAGAGAACCTTATACAAACCTCATTTCACTCATTTCTTGAGTTTCTTCTCAACCGTGCCATTCTCTCCTAACTCTATCTTTTCAGCAGCAGTAATGAAAGCATCTAGTATTGATCATGAGCTCACTACCTGCTACCAGGGCACAATTTCCCATTGGTGTCACTTCTCTTCTTCCCTTTGATTCTCTATGATGCTTATGCCTGTGCCAGTCTACAATTTAATTACATACTGCTGAGTACATTACCTAAAGAGTGCCCGTGCAGCCACTTCAGAACTTCTTTATACCATTTGCTACATGTGCAGTTCATTCCACTGAGTTACCACCATGTCCAATCTCCATTACAGTAATCACTGACTAGGAACAGAGTTAAGCATTGACATTTCCTCTTTGAATCCTCACACCAATTCTTCAATTTGTGGATTTCTATTGTTCTCACTTCTCACAGAGGAGAAAATTAAAGCTTGGAGTTGTTATTTGCCCATAGGTTTCAGGTGATAAAATGAGAATTTGGGTAAAGGACTTGAAAGTTTGCAGGAAACTTATATATACTTTGGTTAGCATTTGCTGTTGCAGAAAGGCCATGTTGGGTAGTCTTTAGAGTCTAGGTAGACTTGAAATGGTATAAGGACATACTTCCGTTTTCCATGGTTGCACATTATCATTTGGGAAGATTTTTGGGGACTGAATAAAAGTTTTGTTTTTTTTATTTCTTTTTAAATTCTTCCTTTTAATACACTTTAAAATTAAAATATCATTAAATTATCCCCTTCCATTTATATTTCCCAGTCTCATGCTCTTTGGCCTTTTTCTAAACTTTTTGGCTATTTACTTTGATTATTACCAATATATATTCTCAAATACGTAAACATAACCTGCCAGGTTCAGTTGCATTGTGTGTATATGTTTTTCTGGGATGACCACTTCATATTGGATAACCAATTAGGGGGTCATCCCTGGAAAGGTTAATTCTCCCTCACTTAGCAGCCATTATTGTCTGTAGTTTTTTGTCCAGGGGTGGGGTATTGAGACTGTTTTATTTTTCCTCTTCTCCATTAGTATATGTGGTAGTTTGAATTATTATCGTCGACAGAAGCAGTGCACACTTTTGTTTAATCCTAGCACTCTGGAGGCAGAGGCAGGTAGATCTCTGAGGACAGCCATAGCTACTAGAGAAACTATCTTGAAAAACAAACCTATCAACTAGCTAACCAACCAACTAACCAAACAAATAAACAACAACAACAAACAGTGGCCCTCAAGCCATGTTTTTCATATATTTGATTGTTTAGTTACTATAGTGGAATTGTTTGGAAAAAATACTAAAAGATAAGGAGTTATGGGCTTATTGAAGTAGACGTAACTTTGTTGACAGAAGTGTGTCACTGGGAGATATCTTGATTTTTCAGTAGCTTAATCCAGGACTAGTCTCTCTCTCTATCTCTCTGCCTGCAGAGCAGGATGGAACCTGGAGCTTCTGCTCCAGCTCCTGTCCGTGAGCCGCCATGCTCCCTACCATGCTGATAACCCTTTGAGATTGGAAACAAGTCTTCCCATGAATACTTTCTTTTGTAAGAGTTGCACTGGTTATGGTGTCTCTTCACAGTAATAGGACAATGACTAAGGTAGCATGTACATTGATATTGTCATTGCTCAGGTTTTGTTTGTGTAGGCTTTTCTAGGAGACATAGTCTCACAGCAGGTTTCCTGGTAGACTGGCTTTTAAAATCCTCCAGCTTTAATCTTCCACAATGCTTCCAGAGCCATGGGCACAGGAGCTATGTTACAGACATGTCTGCTGGGCCAGCGCTCCCTACTATTCATTGATCTCTGCCTTGTATCCAGTTGTGTATTTCAGAAATAAATAGTTTTATTTCTAATGCATTGCATGTTCTAAATGGTTCTGTAGAAATGGCAAGATGGCTCAGGAGGTAAAGGTGTCTGAAAACTTGAGTTCAATACCTAGGGCCCACAGGGTGAAAGAACTAACTTCTAGTTGTCCTCTGATCTCCATGTGTGTTGTATGTCACATGTGCACCCCCACACAAATACATATGTACACTAAATAAAAAATGCTTTTAAAAATAAGTGATTTTGTCACTATTAGTTCTATTTTCTTCCCAACCAGACAATAACTCTAATATCCTTTATACTTTAAATTGTATATGGGAAAGAAGGGGCTCAAAATAATACAACTACTCCCTCATCTTACCACCCCTCCCAATTTTAAAAGATCCTTGTTACCCTAGGAAGGTAGTCAAAGGTATTAGCATAAACATTTTTTTTTAAAATAAAGAAGTCATAAGATTACATCAAACTGCTTATTTCAGTTGGGGATTTAGAGCTAACAGAAATGTAGACTAAACCTTGTGACATAATTTTGAGTGGGAGTGGGAACTACATGGCTGTTTAGGAATTTCTGAGACCCCCTTTGAATTAAATTCTTCAACAGTGAAAGTTAGAACCATGTCACTAAAGCAGTGTTCTCTGGCCATTCATTTAACTCATTCAAAAGAAAGATAATGATAAGATGAAAGAAACATAATGCCCAAACCATCCTGAGATAGCCGGAAAGGGAAGGAGGAGAAGAAGGGAGAAGGAGGAGGAAAAGAAGAAGAAGAAGAAGAAGAAGAAGAAGAAGAAGAAGAAGAAGAAGAAGAAGGAAGTTCAGAAAGCCATCATTCTGCCTTTTCTGACAATAATTTTTAGCTTAATTTGTTTATATTAAATTGATTACTTACGGACAAGTAACCTTCCTTTCATTTACCTTTAATAAACAGAATTACAATTCTCTCATTCTTAAGGACAAAACCTTTAATTATTATGTTAAAGAACATTAAATTTTCTATTTAGATTAACAATTCAACTTGGCAGGTTAAAAATAAAAAAAAATCCTCATCTTGTTATAAAAAGATTCACTATGTGTTATAGGCCTTAGGAATCAAATATGTTTGCTTACAGCATTTATTCAGTTTTAAACAGCTAAGGAAACAATGATTCACTTTTACTTATGATAACTTACCCATTATTGCAACCTCCTTTTAGAATTTTCCAGCTTTATTGAGTCATAAAAGTGTTATGATGAGGCTACCACTTCTTTACCCAGGAAGATGATTAGAAAATAAATAATGAAATAATGTATATTTCCAATGAAGGACACAGGCAGGATTTGACACCAGCACTTAAGGTACACTGGCACTTGTACTGTCTTATCCAACAGTAATTGACAACCTTGGCTCTTTATAAATACACATTCTCTGAAACAAGCAAAGTAACACTTGAATTCTCTCCTAGAAAGCAACAATGATTAAGAAGTGCTGTCATCCTTCAGAACTGTTCTTAACTATGAATTTCCAGACAAAACTCACCTACATTCTTTATGAGCCCACAAATTCCTAAGTGGCTTTGTATCCTGAGGTCTCTAAGCATTCTGAGATCCTTTTCATTTTCTTTTACATTTTTTTCATTAGTATCTTCTCTATTACAAGGATCTAGAAAAAATATTCTCCTTGTCTGGCACATTTCCCTTTTAAGTTTGCTATTTCACCTCACACAGGACCAGGCTTTCTTATTGCAGTAACTTTTCCATGTTCAAGGAAGGTTCCCTGGAGGCCTCTATGTAATTTTTCTAGCTGGTGACCTGGCTGTGACCCAGGGAAAAGCTTAATTTCTAAATGTGTTATGAGTGATTTTGCATGGGTGACACATCATAAGGCTTTGACTTGGATACTTTTGGTGCTGTCCTTGTCATTGGACTGTCTGCTTATTTCTGTAAAGGAATTAATATTAAATGGAAAGTATATGTATACTTCTGTGCATGTCTATGTATGTTGGAGAAAGGGTGGGTAGGTATGTGCATGTGGGAGAAAGTATCTAGGTTAAAGGGTGAAGGGATCCTTTACATCCTTACATGGAGCTCAATGGAAGAAGTCACATGTATTCTGTTTACTTGCTAATTAATATATTATTTTTTAAATATAATATATGATCCCTCCCTGAACCCATTGCTCAATGGTTTTGCTAGGTTGGTGGAAAGCCATAGATTTATCATTACAAAACTTTATTTCAGGAAAAGACCATTTAGTGCCTGAGGGCAGGACCCAGGTCTAAGAAGAATCTAGGAAAAATCAGGGAGTATAATTATGCTCCAGTAAGTAAATGAGCAGCATGAATTTTTTTTGTTTTTTGTTTTTGTAAATGGCAGATCATAAGAGTGGGTATGAATCTGAGATGTCTGATAACTGAGTTTGATGGGGTGCATGATGTCAAATCACCAAATAATAAATATTAAAAAAAGAAAATAAAAAGGAAAAAATCTCAGGAAAGTGTCTGACAGCCAACAGATTCAAAATTTGGTTTCATGAAAGTTCAGCCAGTAGATTCAAAACTTGAGTACACGGTGCCCAAAGTTTAACCAATAGTTTACAAGAACTAATCTACCCCATACCCTTTCATCCAAACCTGAAATGTCAAGAAGTATAACACTTCTATTAACATATTTCCTTCTTCAAAAACCCTTTCACCCCTGAGCTTGGGGCTGAATTCCTCTGATGCATTGGAACATAGGGATTTGGCCTGGGTTCAAACCTATCTGGGTTCAAACCTGTCCATGAACCTGTCTGAGTTTAAACCTGTCCAAAACAATAAACTGACCCTCATGTGTTTGCAATAGAATCCAGCTCCCTGGTGGTCTTTGGGGGTCTCACAACATGGGGACAACATTGGCAGACAAGAACTGCTTCCCATCTCAGGGTTCTTTTGTTTCAACCCCTCACTCAACTCACTTGCACTGGGTCTGTAGTACTGTTCATGCAGAACTGGCTTTTTACATGAGTGCGAGGTATACAAACTGAGTTCTTTATCACTCTTAACTAGCTGAACAATCCCTTTAGCATTAGCATTCTAAAGTCTAATCAGTTAAGAACTTTAAACACTAGGCAGAGAACAGAGAGACTTGTTTGAAAAGTTAGAATGTTGCTCATAAGCTCCCTCCTTCTTTGCATGTTTGTGCCTACCATTCAAAAAAGTCTTTACCCTTTACCTTTCACTGTGTATATTCTTACTTTATCTTCAGATGCCATTTTCAAATTCACTTGTTAAAAATTTTTATTCTGACACATTTGGAGGTAAGTTACTATTTACACACATTAAATATTTGAAAAATTCTCAGAAATTAGAGGAATAAAATTACTAAAATAATTATATGTTAAAGTTTAAAGCTATCTTTAGAGAAAGCAACTTATATATAGGTTTCAAGTTTACATAATTTAGGCAAATACTTGGCAAATAAGAGTTTAGTTTTAATTTAATGGGAACAAATGCTGTCTCTGACTCACTTATATTAAATATAAGACTAATGAATCTTTATTCTTTTTCCATATGTGTCTATCTAAATGTATAGAGGTTTACTGGTAAATATGGTAATATTTAATTTTAGTGTTAAAATATGACAATTGTACCTTATATTTTAAGATTGATCAATTATTTCAAAATAATTATTCCATAGTATGATAACTAGAAAACAATTTCTAAGATCTTTAGGAGGCAAACTTTCGACTGATATGAGTCATTTATTGAGTACAGATTAGATTCAAGTAACATTGAATATTGAAATATTATTTATCATAGATTTATATTTATATGCTTTTACTTTTTATCCTAATGTGCTATAGGTAGACTATATTCTTAGGTCTTGACTTATTTACTTTGATTTTTGTAAGTAAATACCTAGCAGATGTTTAAGACAGAGTTTATTTTAACCCACAGTTTGAGGTACAGTCATTACAGCAGGAAAGGCATGGTTGTCAAGGTGACTCTCATTAGTAACATGATGCTACTGGCGCATACCTGGGCAGATGAGATCTCAGATGTGGTTTCCAGAGCATGGATTGTGATACTGTATTCAGGGTAGGTATTTTCTCTATGGAAAAACACAGGTACAGCTGGAGATGTGTTTCACTGTTACTGTAATCTAAATAGTTTGATAATAATATATAGTCATCCTAGCTTATTAGTCAATGTGCTCATTTTTGCTGGTTTAAAGGAATTATGTGAGGACCTGTGTTCAGAGTGCAGTCAGAAGTGATCAGATTCCAGCTCCTGGGCCATCCAGAGAATTCCTCTTTGGAGCCAGATACACGTGACCAGTTTTGACCTCATGCTATCACATGCAGTTGTGTCATAGACTAAAGCTGGGAGAGACATTTCCCACTGATACCTAGAGACAAATAGCAGAAGGAACATCCCAAGGCTGGGCCCCACTTCCAGCGTGAACTGCATCATCATAGATGGATGCCTTCGAAGCATGGAGTCCAAGTCCAGAGCAGAGTCAGTGATGTTGCAGACCTGGTGTCTAGAGCAAACAGGAGACACCCAACCCCTCTAGACACAACAGACTAAGAGTGAACCAAGGAAGCAATGAGCAGACTCCAGTGAAAGAATACATATAACAATATAAAGAACAATAAGGCAACATCAGAAGAAGCTAGTGGTTCTATAACACCAAGACCTGAACAGCACAATGAAGAGGAAACAACATCAAAACCACCTTTATGAAGATTATAGAAGCCTTAAAAGAGGATATAACATATTCCTTAAAGAAATAGGAGAAAAGACAAACAAATAACTGGAAGAGATTAACACATCCTTGAAAGAAAACCAAATATAGGAAAACCAACAAATGAAAGAAACATTTCAGGAACTAAAAACTGAAATAGAAGCAGTAAAGAAAACACAAAATGAGGCAAAGGTGGAAATAGAAAATATGAAGAAAAGAGCTGGAACTACAGATACAAGCATAACTGACAGAATCCAAAAGATGGAAGAGAGAATCTCTGGAGTGGAAGACTCAAAAGTAGAAATAGATACCTCAGTCAAAGAAAACACTAAAACCAAAAAAACCATAATACAAAACATTCAGTAAATTTGGGACACTATGAAAAGACCAAACCTAAGAATAACAGGAATAGAAGAAGGAGAAGATTACCAGCTCAAAGGCACAGATAATGTATTCAATAAAATCATAGAAGAAAACTTTCCCAGCCTAAAGAAGAAAATACCTATAAAGATACAAGAAGCTTCAAGAACACCAAATAGATTAGATCCCCTCAAAAAAGTCTGCTCACCACATAATAATCAAGCCACAAAACATACAGAACAAAGAAAAAATTTTAAGAGCTGCAAAACAAAAGGCCAAACTTAACTATAAAGGCAGACCTATCAGAATAACACCAGACTATTCAATGGAAACAATGAAAACAATAAGGTCCTGGTCAGAAGTTATACAGACACTAAAAGAGCATGGCTGCCTACACAGACTACGATACCCAGCAAAACTTTCAATCACCATAGATGGAACAAGGAAGATATATTACAACAAAATCAGATTTAAACAATATCTATCTGCAAATCCCACCCTACAGATAGCACTAGAGAGAAAACCCCAACCTAAGAATTCCAGACACACCCATGAAAACAAAATAATTGATAAACCCACAGAAGAAAAGCCCAAAGAAAGGAAATACATACAAGCTACCACCAAAAAAAAAAAAAAAAGAACAACCCAGGAAATAACAATCAGTGGTTATTAGTATCCCTTAATATCAATGGAGTCAATTCATCTATAAAAAGGCACACCTTAACATGATGTATATAAAAACAGAAGTCATCCTTCTGCTGCATACAAGAAACACATCACAACTGCAAAGATAGACACAGGCTCAGAGTAAAGGATTGGGAAAAGATTTTTTCAATCAAATGGCCCCAAGAAACAAGCTGGTGTTGCCATCCTAATATCAACAAAATAGACTTGAAACTAAAATCTATCACAAGAGACCAGGACATACATTACTTATTCATCTCAGGATATATTTATCAAGATAAGCTCTCAATCCTGAATATTTATGCCTGTAATGTAAAGGCACCTACATATGTAAAAGAAACACTACTAAAGCTTAAACCCTACATCAAATGTCATAGTCTAATAGTGGGAGACTTCAATACTCAACTCTCACCCTTGGATAGGTCAACCAGACACATACTCAACAGAGAAATAAGGGGTCTAACAGAGGTTATGATGCAAATAGATTTAATAGATATTTACAGAGGCTTCCACCCAAACACAAAGGAAAATACGTATTTTTCAACACCCATGGAACTTTCTCTAAGATTGACCACATAATTGGTCATAAAGCAAATATCAGTAGATACAAAAAAATGGAAACAACCCCTTATATCATTTCAGACCATCATGGTCTAAAGTTAGAGTTCAGCAACATCAAAAATCAAAGAAAGCCTACCAACTCATGGAAACTAAACATCAACATCATTCAACTGAATCACCTCTGGGTCAAGTAAGAGATTAAGAAAGAAATCAAAGACTTCCTAGAATTTAAGGAAAATGAATCCACAATGTACCCAAACTTATGGGACACAATGAAAGTAATCTTAAAATGGAAATTCATAGCACTAGATGCCTAAATGAAAAACCTAGAGAAATCCCACACTAGAGAACTAACAGCTCAGCTGAAAGCTTTAGAACAATTAGAAGCAAACTCACCTAGGAGTAGATGGCAGGAAATAAACGTAGAGATGAAATCAATACAATTGAATCAAAGAGAGAAATACAAAGAATCAATGAATCAAAGAGTTGGTTTTTTGAGAAAGTCAACATGAGAGATCAATCCTTATCCAAACTAACCAAAAAGCAGATGGAAAGTATCCAAATTAAACAAATCAGAAATGAGAAGGGGGGCATAACCACAGACCCCCAGGAAATCCAGAGAATTATTAAGTCATACTTTGAAAATCTATATTCCACAAAAATGGAAAGCCTAGAAGAAATGGACACTTTTCTCAACAGGTACCACTTACCCAAATTAAATCAAAATCAGATTAATTATCTAAACAGACCTATAACTCCAGAGGAAATTGAAGCTGTCATTAAAAGTCTCCTCATTAAAAAAAAAGGTCAGGCCCAGATGGTTTCAGTGCAGAATTCTACCAGACATTCAAAGAAGAGCTAATACAAGGTTCTTGCTATTACAAATAATGCTGCTATGAACATAGTTGAGCTAATACCTTTGGAGTGTGAATGTGCCTCTTTAGGGTATACACCCAGAAGTGGTATTGCTGGGTCCTTGGGGAGATTGATTCTCAATTTTCTGAGAAACCTCCATATTGTATTCCAAAGTGGCTGAACAAGCTTACAATCTCACCAACAATGGAG
>PVIH01022061.1:0-28142 GCA_004025045.1 Sigmodon hispidus | reverse complement strand
ATAGTGATTATTAAAATCACACATTTTTGAGCACATAAAACGTAGATTCTGAATTAGTGGCTTGTACCCACAAATGTCATGAATATCCAGAGTCTATGCTGCTCAGAAACCTGCTTATGTGGCCTGGAGCCTGGCCTTCATTCTTATGCTAAAAACCGTGGCTGCCTAGGCCTCTAGAGCCTAAGGCGAGTTAAACTGAAGGCTCCTGCTGTGGTTCAGCCTTGAAACCTAGGCCGTGGTAGTAGTAAGACCCAAATGGAGGATTCATTAGCATAAGGTTTAAAACTTTACACTGTGTGATAACAAATGTTTGTAAGTTAAACTTAAATCTTTATGGAATTACATTTAATACAGCCAGGCAATAAGACAAAACAACGTAGCAGGGCAGTATTTATAAGAGATTGTAAATAAGGAATTAAACCACATCCATGGTACAGTAGCAAAATTCTAAGGAAAAGATAAGAAACATGGTATAGCAGCTCATGCCAAAAAAAATTGGACGTGAGGTTGAAGACCCCATCCCTATAACACTTTTACTTCTTATTTCAAAAATCTTTTTCTGAGCTTTTCCCAAAGAGCCCCAGCCTTGCTATGGCTGTTACTTTCACTTTGAGCCGAAGCTGCAGTTACTGTTACCTTGAACTCAAGGTTACTGTGCGTCCACAGCTTACAAGAGACAGTGAGTTTGCCATGCGTCCATGGCGCCAAGAGGTTTCACCCACTGTTGGTGAGCTCCCTCTTCTCCGCCTTTATCTACAGGTCGGAGCTACCCCACTAGCGCCAAGAGGTTACCCTCACTCCTTGGTGAGCTCCCTCTTCTCCGCCTTATCTTTATAGGCCGGAGCTACCCGCTTTAATCGCGGATCCCACTTTACCTGGGACTTACCGGTGCACCCCCCGAATGCAGAAAGTTCTGAATCCTGTCGTCCGTTGGTGGTTTAGTTCTTATTTCTTCCCCGTACGGGCCACCACTTGTCGCGCGCCACCTCGTCCCGCAAGGAACACGCAACACCGGATCCTTCTCTCTGCACTTTATTCGGGCCTTTCACAATCTGGTTTCTTCTTATCTTTCACTCACTAGCTCATTCTCTCTCTCATTCACTCACTCACTCACTCACTCACTCAGACAAACAACCATTCTCTCACGGACAACGAACGACATTGGGAGGAAGCCCGCTCTTAGTGAAATACCCTCAGGGCTTCCAATCCAAGATAGCCATGTGGGCATCACCGATAGGCTCAGATACGCGGAAGCAAGCCAGATCCTTGGCCTTAGCCAAATATGGAGTTGTTTACCAGGGAGAGCGTTCAAGGCCAGCGCCATCTTAAGGTGTGGCTGTAAGCAGCTCCCTACAATAACATGGTATGGCAAGAGGATGGTAGCTCTTGAGCTCAAAGCCCTAATAAGTATGTAACATTGGATAAGAAACTGACAATTTAGATTTCTAGACTTATATTTAAAATGAATTAAAAGGGTAAGTTGACTTCCGGGGATTTTCATATGAAATAAATTGATATATGTAAAGAATTCTGAATGTGTAACAAATGTTAGTTATTATTGCTATTAGAAGTGTGTTACTTGTATAATCAAGTAAAAAATAATAATAACAATGTAGAAGTTATGCCTGAATATATGGTAAAGAAAAGGAATGATTTTAGTTTACTGGGCATGCATTCTTAGGGAAGTATTTTATGTGAAAAGAGAAAATTCTGGATTGCGTGAATTCTTTAATAGCATCTCTTTTGTTCTGACCCCCACCAAAAGACTTCAGCTGCTTTTGGCTGTCACTCTAACACTCAACAAGTCAACAGATTTAATTTGAAAACAGGTAAAGATTAAGACTTTTTCCAGTTAAAAGATTTTTTTTTTTTTTTTTTTGCTTATCACTATTTTATTCTACGGATCTCAAAAGTCTTTCATTACAAAGTATAGCAGTCTCTGTGAAGATAATTATTTAGTTTTCCTTTTACTTCAGTGGAAGAAATTGAAGAGCAGATCTCTCTCTCTCTCTCTCTCTCTCTCTCTCTCTCTCTCTCTCTCTCTGATTCTTGACACCTCATATGTGACTAGAACATCCTTGGCATCCAATAAGCACTTATTCAATAAGTGCAAAAATGAATAATAACCTCTGATGTTAGTAAGTGTTATTAGTGGCAAGAAAACAGGCTACAGGCAGTTGAGGAAATGGTGATTTATTAATGATGATTGGGTGTGTCATCAATGAGATATTGCTCAAAGCTATAAATGGCAAGGTACTGTAAAAGTTCATCATTAGAGTTCCTCCAAGGTGCTTCTCATTTCCTCCATGACTATTTTCACAACTAAATGTTACAAAACAGTCATCTAGAAGAGTATTACTGGCTGCCCTATCTCTACCATTGTATCCACTCCAAAAGTACGTCAGTCTAAAAGAATTCTAGAATCCAGAGCGTAAACCCTATTCACTGCATCCCCATTAATACCACTCTGTAGACTTGTAGGTATAACATGCTTTGACAGTTCCTGGAACATTTAATTTTTAGGTCTCTGATCATAACAATTTAAAACTTAAATCCACATTAATTCTAAATCTTAATTATTCTTTTAGGTAACTGCTTGCTAGACCTACCACGGAAGCAGATTCTGGGTCCTGAGGAACTCCCAGGACAGACCTATGATGCCACCCAGCAATGCAACCTGACATTTGGGCCTGAATACTCTGTGTGCCCTGGCATGGATGTCTGTGCAAGGCTGTGGTGTGCTGTGGTGCGCCAAGGCCAAATGGTGTGTCTAACCAAGAAGCTCCCTGCTGTGGAGGGGACGCCCTGTGGGAAGGGCAGAATATGCCTGCAGGGCAAATGTGTGGACAAAACTAAAAAAAAATATTACTCAGTAAGTGGTTTTCTTGTCTATTAAAGCCTAAACACCCAACACAGGAAGTGCCTTTCCAGACATGCATTCTCATTGTCATCAGAAGGCTTCATTTCCTAGCTAAGGAATTTTCTCAGTCAATAATCTATTCAAACTTCATCTCCCACCCACAGCAGCCTCCCAGTAAACCAAATACAGGAAAACTGCCACTAACAGGGATTTCTTGGCAAATTACCCATTTCACAAATAAACCCAAATTGACACTCAAAGCATAGCCTCTGTACTGCATTTTAGAAGCTCAATTTTAAAAATCCTCTTACAAAAGTTATCAGAATGTGTCTACTGAAGTTCAAGCAAAAACAAGGACAGAGCAGACACTATGGTCTTTAATCATATATTGTAAAGTCCTAAATGATCACTTTTTCCTGACATACATTCATGTGATGTTAAGAGTTATCGTACTGCAGAGGCTACACCAAGCCATATGTTCACAATGCAACACACAGTCCACATTACCTGTGTCTTATCAGACAACCCCATCACAAGCAACCAGGAGCTGGTATTTTCTAGTCAAAATAGCTCACACTGTAACACCTGTTATAGTCTCTCAGATTCCCCTCCCCCTGCAGGGTCTCCACAGGAAGAAATCTAAAGTTTGGTACCTTTATCTTTGGTATCTTTTCATGTGAGTGTGTGGAAACAGAAGCTGGAGGTGCTCTTCATTGTTTGTTGCATCTAATTGGGAATGTTGCCAAGTCCAGCTCAAATGCATTCATGCTGTGTGATGTCAACAAAGGGACGAAAGAATTTTAGGACTAAATAGAAGGAAATAATTATAAATGACCAACATCTTACAAAGCCATCAGCATGGTGCATTTTATTATTGGTCCAAGATGAAAGTCAAAAGAACATTAACAAGGATTTGCAATTGTAAACAAGGGTTTTACAGTATCAGAAGGCAGAATATAAAATGATTGGAGAAAACAGGATGTGATCCTGGTCATGCTCATTACTTAGGGTTTTAATCTTATACTGCTAGAAACAACATCCTGAAACAAATGATTTGTTTAGCACTAGAATTGAGTTGCAATCTTAAAATCTTAAAACTGGGGCATAGGCTTCTACTGGGATGATATGTGTAAGTGACGCCAATGTACAAGTGAGATATTTTTCCCACCACAGTTAAAAAGATCTTCTGCTTTCTATTTCAGACATCAAGCCATGGAAATTGGGGATCTTGGGGCCCTTGGGGCCAGTGTTCTCGCTCATGTGGGGGAGGAGTACAGTTTGCCTACCGCCACTGCAACAACCCTGCACCTCGAAACAGTGGCCGTTACTGCACAGGAAAAAGGGCCATATACCGCTCCTGCAGTGTCACGCCCTGTCCACCTAATGGTACGATGCTCCTAGATGTCAGTATGTGTCACTTTAGTATAAATAAACAACGGAAGTTGGAGAAGTAGCATTAATCTCATACTAGATAGATCCACTAATATGTAAATTAATAATAGATATGGGAGTGATTTTTTTTTTGTATTATTATCACAGACAACAGTGTCTCTAAGAGACTGGGAAAAAACACTTGTTTTCAACTCTGTTTATATCAAGGTACTTAAAACACTGTAGCAGAGAGAACAGTTCAATACAGAAATCATTAATATTTTCTCTTTAAGTTAATAAGATGCAAATGTTACATGTTGTATTTTCTAGGTAAATCTTTTCGTCATGAACAGTGTGAAGCCAAAAATGGCTATCAGTCTGATGCAAAAGGAGTCAAAACATTTGTGGAATGGGTTCCCAAATATGCAGGTGTCCTTCCAGGAGATGTGTGCAAACTTACCTGTAGAGCCAAGGGCACTGGCTACTATGTAGTCTTTTCACCAAAGGTAACTACCCCTCACTGTCCAGAACAATGGACATCCTGGGTAGAAATTACTTCATAAAGTCTATAAATGTCAAATGGAAACAGTCATGATTTTCATGACAGTTATATTTGAAAGGGTTTCATTTTTATCTCTGTAATTTTTATGTTTTCAAGCTTTATACAATGGACTAAAATATTTTAAAAGGACAAGTATATGCTTTAAAAATTTATTTTTGGAAAGTATAGTTTTCTCATTTTCTGGGAAAAATTATAATATTACCTTCAAAATAGTCTAGAAAAGAACATGCATCATTCAGTAAATTTTGTAAGAGTATTATTGGAAAAAATGTCTGTTTTCCAGGTATTTACTTAAGAATTTATGTATTTAGTCTTAAAGATAGGTTTTAAAGTCCTTATCTCTGACCCAAGATTTAAAATTAATATTAGCTCCTCACCATAAATCGAAGTCCTTTCTGGTCACTTAAATTATGAAATACATGTGGCTATTCTTTATTTTCACAAATAACCAACTTCTAAATGGACTAAAGCAATTTGTTATTATTTTGTGTATCATGCAGCAATTTACAAAGACAATTTTTCAAATTTTTAAACTTATGCCCCATGTAAAACAACCCTGAAACCAGACTTCAGCTGTATCTGAATACCTATTTATCTACATTCTATACCATTGAAAAGTTAGCCAAAGTCCAATTAATGTATATAATAATATATCATATCTACTTTTTTATGAAGTAATATATTTTCTTAAAATATTATATAGGAATAAAAACAAAAAGCTAGACATATAACTGGGAAGAGAATTATTAACACTTTAGAGACATTCTACATTAGTTTACAAATAAACACACAATCTGGTGTCTGAAAAAGTCATATACACACAAATTTAAAATGCATATATATGATAAATATATATGTGAGTGTGTATGGACATAAGCATACCACAGTTGCTGTACATGCTGTGTTTAAATGTCTTTGGAATAACAATATACCATTTTCTTTATTAAGAACCATGAGTTTGCTTCATTTTCTTTTTTTATTATGAGTAAAGTCTTATTTTTATCCATGTACCCCGTTGTTCAAACTCCCCTTCCTGAAACACTCCTCCCCAGGTTCTGTTCCTGCACAAATCCATTGTCTTTCCTTTGGTACCTGAAGGCTCAACACCCAATAACCAGGATATATTTGAAAACATCTAAATTTTCCAATTTGGTGCTAAACTAACATTTCCACCACAAAGAAGAATCTTAAGCCTCTTGTTGTTCAGATCTCTACATGACCGAGCTATAGTCTTCCATGAAGTTAGAAGATTGTTCTCATCAATATAAAAAGCAAAGATGATATGGTGGGACTGTATTATAAATACAAAATGGAAATTAGTAACTTGGGTCATGAAACATATTAGGCAAAAAGTTCAAAAGAGAAAGCGCAGAACCTAATCTTTCCTTAAAAACAAATCTGTATTTTTTTCCATTTAGAAAGTCTTGGACACTAAATGTTTAATTGCTTTTTGATGGTTTAGTTTTTTAAGATTTATTTTACTTTTTAACTGTGTGTGTGTGTGTGTGTGTATGCATAAAAGCAGGTACCTGGGGAGACCAAACCCATTGGATGCCATTGGAGGTGGAGTTACTGGTTTCTGTGAATGATCTGTCATGAGTGCCAGAAATTGAACTTGGGTTCTATGCAAAAGCAGTATATGCTTTTAACTGCTGCATAATATCTAGCTCATTTTTGAATGTATAATTTATTGCAATAAAAACTTCAGAAACTACAGCTTTTTCTTTAAGTAGAAGAAGAAACAAATACCAGAGCCCAGATATCTCTCTTGCTGATATCTTTGTCATATACAGGTTACAGATGGAACTGAATGTCGGCCATACAGCAATTCTGTGTGTGTCCGAGGAAAGTGTGTGAGAACTGGCTGTGATGGCATCATTGGCTCAAAGCTTCAGTATGACAAGTGTGGAGTATGCGGAGGGGACAACTCCAGCTGTACAAAGGTTATTGGAACCTTCACCAAAAAAAGGTAACATGATAGTAGCACCTTAGCCTTCATGTCAATTAAACAAAGATTTAGACTTCTGTGAAGCTGATACAGTAGACTCACATTACCTCATCAGCTCTTCATAGGAGAAGGTCTAATGTGGTCTTAGCAATGCTTTCTGCATGTGAGAAGAGGAGAAAAAAGGCTGGATAGGTCTCTGTGGCTGACGGAAACTTTAAACGCCTCTGGAAGCACATAAACCAGGAAGGCTGTGGAGCCAAGATCTTAGGATTAGAGAGCAAAAAGAAAAAGTGTTCATAAAGTGGTACCCAAAACTCTGCCATTTCTAAAGCCTCATTTAGATGGGATGATTGGCTTCAGCCTTAGCTATTTTTAGATTTTTAAGTTTTATTTTGTGTATATGGGTGTTTTGTCTGTGTGTATATCTGTGTGCTGCTTGTGTTTGGTGCTGGAGGAGGCCAGAAGAAAGTATTTGATCTCCTGGAACTGAAGGTACAGAAAGGTTTAAGACACCGTGTGGATGCTGGGAACCAAATGCTCTGGAAAAGCATCCACAGAGCTCTTTTAACCACCAGGCTATGCTTCAACCCTTTTATGATAGTTTTAATTTAATTTCAACCACACCCAATCCTCTCCTCCAGCTTCCACTGGACATATTTCCCTCTTCACATTTCTCCATTCTTCTCTTCTTTCTTGGCTTTCATTGATTGGTTGTTTTTATTGTTGTTTGTCCTTTTTTGGGGGGGAGTTGGTTTTTGGTTTTTGTTTGTTTGCTTTGCTTTGCTTTTATTTTATTTTATTTTATTTTTTTTGAGGTGTGGTCTTGATATGTAGACCAGGGAAAGCTTGACCACCTGGTCGTCCTCTGGGATTTCAGCTGTAAGCTGCCACTCGAAGCACCCATTGCTATTTGTCTAGCAAACAATTTATCACTGCACAGTATGACTTTCCTCAGAAAACTTTGCTCTGTGCAAAATATGAGTTAACTGACTTGTTGTGGCAATAATCTCATTTTACAGGGAACTATCTGGTTTCTGTCCACTCCATAAGAACAGACACACAGCAATGTCTTCTGCTTCCACACTTTTGCTTTAAATACATAAGACTAAAAATTACAGTTTCTACAATCAAATCAAGGCTGTCAGAAAGATGCCTGACTTATTTAAAAGGTCTGACAGAATCCAGGGCTATTTCTTCTTTGTGAAACCTTTCCCATGTTGAATATATAGGTAGAGCATGCCTCCATGCCTATGTAAGTACTTGGCTTTCTCTATCTTGTCAGGGATCTGCTAACCAGGTCAGCAAAAGTTCATTAAAAGTGCTAAGTCTCACACTAATTTTAAAAACCATAAATTATATTTAATATGATGTTACAGTGCAAGGCTGAGAAGTGTTCTAATTATAAATACACATTATTAATCTTTCAAACCAATGAAATCCAAATTTTTGACTATGTTGAACCAGCTATAATACCCCTACAGATCCAAGAGTATTTTGTATCTTTCTACTTTTCAAATATGCAAAACAGCTTACAGATTAGCACTTTAAACCCTTACATTACAAATGAGAAAAACTAAAACTTGGAAATTGAAAACTCATGGAATTCATCATAGTCAGGAAATGTCAGAATAGAGCAAAGGTTATTATTGAGGTCATAGATGTGTGAGACATTTTATGCTAAAAAAAAATAGGAAAAGAAGAGAAAGACAAAAAGAAGGAGATAAAGAGAGAAACGGGAAAAGAAAGAGAATGGAGGTGAGAAAAGGAAGAAAATTAGAAATTAATATAAAAAAGATAAAGAAGGACGGTGATGAGAGATAACATGAGAGGAATCTAATTTTTAAGGTAATATCTCCCTCATATGTTATACCCTGTGTGTTCTTCTTCATAATACTGAAAACTACATATTCAAAGTGATAGATGCAACACTTTCATATTTTCTGAATTTTTAACATTTGAAGTTACATGAGGTAATAAAGAAATTCATGATAAAGACAGCTGACATGCAAAAAAATCCCTACCCACAATGGTCATATTTTAAAACAGTTAAAATTAGACAAGGGGTCTGTCTTTTAAGCCCAGTATTGACAAAGAAAAGCTCTGTAATAAAATCATTTAAAGATTTTTATTATATTCTCTCACCATATTTTTTTAGTGTAAAATGTGTCATCATCTCCAACACTCATTCCAAACTTGAAGGCCTTGTAGGATTTATGTATTATCTATCAATATCTGACACTACCAAAAAATTGAGGAAAAAGGTCTTATCTATTATGTTATATAATGTTATGAACATAAAGATAATGAGTCCAGATAGAATCAGCGATACCTCAAGCAACTCTGCCCTCCCCATCCCTAACCCTATCTCCCCATCTCCCCAACCCTAACCCTAACCCTCAGAGGTTCTGTCACATGTGAAATGGGTACTCTCGAACAGACCCCCAGTAGACATGGAACTTTCTTTGAGAATGAGCTTCCTTCTTTAAATTAGAAGATATAAACTTGGATTTTTTTTAATTTTTTTTTGATTTATCTGTTATGTATACAGTGTACAGAAGAGGGTGCCAGATCTCATTATAAATGGCTGTGAGACACCATGTGGTTGCTGGGAATTGAACTCAGGACCTCTGGAAAAACAGTCAGTGTTCTTAACCTCTGAGCCATCTCTCCAGCCCTAAACTTGGATTTTTAATGTACAATCATGAACCTTGAGTAAGAACTAGAAATTACACAATTTAATTTCACAGCATCCAGATAATCTGCACATATATATTTAAATAATTAGGAAACATTTAAAGTCATATTAAGTAATAGTATATGTTTAAGCTTTATTATGGTCTCTTGTAAAAGGAAAGATTTTTGTCAAAAGATGAGCTCCTTTTATCGATATAGTCTCCTGGAACTTAATTAGCATATGTGTTCTATAGAGTACAACAAGATTTGTGGATATTAGAGATGAACTTTGTTCCTCCTGAACAGAGTATGTTTCTTTCAAGACCTGCTTATTTTTTACTCAATAACATACTTCATTCAACTTACCATAATGTTGGATGAAGATTAAATATTTAGAAAAAAATCACAAGGCATTAAATTAATTTGTCTTAAAATAATAGCACACAGGATCTAGTGACAAATTTTATCTTACATTTATCTTTGTGTCACATAAAATCTAGTAAGGCTTCTAGAGGCAGAGCATCAATTTAAAAAAAAAAAAAAACACCTAAACCCATGCTCTTAAAGAAGTCAGCATATGAGAGCAATATGAAAACCTCTAAGAATGGCTCCTGTAGCCCATCTTGAAAGACAAAACTTTATCTTGCCTAGGGAACAATAAAAGAGCTAACTAATATCTACCTGTGAGTCCAATGTCAGAAACATTAAATATTTCTGAAATTACCTGAGGACAGATGTGTCTACTTATAGTTACATTTAGCCTCCCTTGTGCCTTTGAAAACATAAAATATCTTTGCAACCACGGTACAAATTGATAAAGATGCGATGATTGTATGAATCTCTTAATCCACTTTTAAAATAAGCACATCATCCTAATTTTGAAGCTCTCAATAAAAACAGATATAATGTAATGTCATACTGAATTTTTTTTATTTTGTCCTATCAAAAAACTTAAAGCTAACTGAAATGTAAGCTCTTAAATACTCTCAAAGTTTATGCTAAAATGAGGGAAAATGTTTAGAAAATTTCTATTTGTTTACCCATATCCAGGCATATACTAATTCTATTTCATTGTTCTTTTCTTTTTGTCTTCACCTCCCATGTGGACCTTCTTGCCTGCAGTAAGGGTTACACGGATGTTGTGAGAATCCCTGAAGGAGCAACTCACATAAAAGTCCGACAGTTCAAAGCCAAAGACCAGACCAGTTTCACTGCCTACTTAGCCCTGAAGAAGAAAAATGGTGAGTACCTTATCAATGGAAAGTACATGATCTCCACTTCAGAGACCATCATTGACATCAACGGTACAGTTATGAACTATAGTGGGTGGAGCCACAGAGATGATTTTTTGCATGGGATGGGCTACTCAGCCACAAAAGAAATTCTGATCGTACAAATTCTTGCAACAGACCCAACTAAAGCATTGGATGTCCGTTACAGCTTCTTTGTTCCCAAAAAGTCCACTCAGAAAATAAACTCTGTCATCAGCCATGGAAGCAACAAAGTGGGATTACACCCTACACAGCTACAGTGGGTGACAGGCCCATGGCTGGCCTGCTCTAGATCCTGTGACACAGGCTGGCACACCAGGACGGTGCAGTGCCAGGATGGGAATCGGAAATTAGCAAAGGGATGCCTTCTCTCTCAGAGACCTTCAGCATTTAAGCAGTGTTTGCTGAAAAAATGTTAGCCTGTGGTTTGTTCTAACACACAAAGATAACTGGAGAGTCATTGTAGATATAACTGTGGTGAAGACAAGGCCTATTCAAGGCACAGAAAGTAGTGACTCAGTGAAATTGCCACCAGAAATCGAATTATGGGCAGAATCTGCTCTCTGCGACCAAAACATACACCACTTCACATCCCCTTGGAATACAGAAGATGTGGAAATTATGGAACATCCCTGGGCCTACCCAAAAGAGACACATAATGATGAATGTAAAAATCGAGGACATTTAAAGATGGCAGAGAAGTTTTGTCACCTACCTCTTACAGAATGTCTTCAGAGGCATCATGATCATGTTCAGCCATGACACACAGCTTATTTTTTACTGTTTGTAAATACATCTGCCCTTGGAATGTCACTTTATATACTTGGTCCTACTAATATATATGTATATATATACATATATTAATATATACGTGAATATTTCTTTAAGAAAGTATTTGACCAAAGTAGGTCTGCAGCTATTTCAACTACTAGCTTCCAGAAAAAGCTGTGGAAGATTTACTGGAAATTAAGAACTTGCTGCTGTTAAGTAAGATTTTGTGTATTGTCTGACTGCAGGAGATAACATCTTAATCAAAAAACATTTGATAGTAAGCATCTTCTGGGAAATTCTAAAAGGGGAAAGGATCTGTGTGTATCTATCTGGTCATTTAAACACATCCTCAGGTCCATGGACTCTAACCTTTGACTATCTGTATTTTTTCAGGCAGTCAGCTGAATTATTGTATCATTGTGGTGTAGAAATTGTGCTTTCCTGTGTATATGTGATCAATATCCAAGGGTCTTAAGAATTAGTTTACTTGTATTGGAATTTAAAAGAAAACAAAATATGTCACTGTTTTTCAATTTGCATTTTCACAACTGCTTAATTTCTGTAGCTTCAAGCTAATATTTCACAATGTGTAGTAAACAGACAAAATACACAGCATCAAGTTATCTGTCACATCTTACACCTTCAGTACTGGCAAACCTCCTTGTAGCCAGCCTTTAAAATGTGTTCCTGTTCGCTTGTTTGTTTTTCCCAAGGGTTGGAAAAGATATGTTCTGGATTCACTGGGTCTGACAGTAATATTAAAATCTCTTCATGTTTAGTCTCATCTAGAAGAAGTAATTTGTATTAATTCAATAATTCAAGAAATCAATCTCATTAGCATTAATAAGACTGTTTCCACACCAAAGGCAATCATCTTATAACTAAAAAAAAAAAAAATAAGCAGATATCTACTGCTTTAGAGAATTTTCCCAATTGCTAAGTGTTTGACTATAACAGTGAGTGTATAAATAATAAAATGCAAGGGTTTTCAGGAAGTCTCTTGCCTGTGCAAGAAGGTTGCATTTTGAAAATATTTACTAATCATAAACAGAAAATCTCCTTTCGACTATACACTACATAACCACCTAAGATAACTCAAATAATAAAACAAATTTAGTTCCACTGGGATTATTTTTCTTTGTGAAATACTGAAAAATAATTTTTTTGTAAATTTTATATTGATCATACCAAATGTGCCTACTGCTAAAGATTTGCATATAAGGATTTTAAGAAATCCTGGCTGGAATTCCACTAAATGTATCAGAGTTTATTTTGTTATAGGATATTTTAATATAGAGAATTATGTAATTGATGACTCTATATCACCTTTATTTCAGTAGATGAGAAAGAAGAAAAAAGAAGTCTTACTTTTATTTTAAGAAATTATTTTGTGAAACTGATCAATGCTCTTTCAAACCAATCATCATCCTTTAGAATCTCACAGCCTTGACTCTTTATATAAAGAGGTTCAACCTGTACCAAACTGGTGGCTAATGTTAACTGGAGGTCTCCAAATATAGAGCAGGGAATGAATCAATCAAACTGGTCAAAAACAAAAGATTAAAAATTACATTGATTATTTAACTGTACAAAGAGACTGGATAGAGGGTTTAATGTAACTTTTTTCAGTTTTGAAAACAATATGAACCAAATAGTTCAAATGTAATAAAATTCATATTTTTATCTTTTGTGGTTATATTAAAAGAAAATAAAGAGTAAACATGATTGTTACCTACTCTGCTTTCCCATATGATCTTCATAGATTTTAATAGAATTTTTCAGTGGTTTGCTTTTACCTACAATAATGAAGTTTTTCTCTTCACATTGGAATATTCCCAGAGAGGATAGAATAAACAAACCACTATTCCAAGTCTGAAGGGATTCTAGCTCCATTTTAATATGAGAAACCTATATTGACAGGGGAATGTATATAAATCTCCTAAGGAAAGACACACAAAAAACTGAGATTCATAAAGGGAGTGTCAGAGAGAGTAATGAGTGATGTGGGAAAATCATATTTGGTCCAGTTTGATTTGGTATTGTGTTTCCCATCTTTCGATTATCTACCTTGAAATTTTTAAAGACCTTGAATTAAGAATTATAAATAAACATGGGGATAACACAATACTCAGATTACAAAATTCCTAACCTCACTTGCATAAAAATCACACCAGAATAAGCTTCACTAAGTACAAAGAGAGCCCAGAAAGAGTAACTTGTGCTTTTAGAGCAGAAAAGGTCACATTAACCCTCCTTGTTGCTTGGAAGCATAAGAGCATTGTTACAATGTTTTAACAGATTCAGCATCCATTGCCTTCCTGTGGAAACAGTTTTAAACTAAGAATTGAGGGATGGATCACAAAGGAACAAAAAAAAGTTGCAGCACTGAAAAATAAGTAATTTATTGTTTTTTGCAACTGCTATGTGAATTTCTGTAATGAAATTATTTATTCTTATTTAACAAAATTATGTGCAAATTTTTCTATATTTAAGATGTTTTGCTATTGTCCTGTTTTTTAATTTATGCTTCTTGTTTGTGTATAAAGTGCACTTTGTGAGTTTATATAATATACACCACTGGCTTTTGTAATTTTTTGGTTTTTTTACAAAAAGCTTTCTGTGTGAAATAGCTGTACGTGTGCATATTCCTCATGTATTTTTAATCTGCAACTCTCTTAAATCTAATCTTCCATGGCTAGAAGTGTTCTTTACTCATCTCTATATTAGTAGGTCATTTAACTCCCATTAACATTGGCTTTTTTAGGTCACAAGTTTAAAAAACATATATTTAATCAAACAAGTCTAGAGGACATAAACAGCTTAAAGCACCCCGCAGAACCTAAGCCACAATGGAGAATCTAAATTAAAACCATCACAGCAGTACAAGCCTACAATTCCAATGCTTAGAAGGCTGAGACAGGAGAAGCATGAGTTTGAAACCAGTCTGGAATACATAGTAGATCCCTATTTGGGAAGAAGAAACAGTGTCAGTTTCATTGACATTGATGATAAAAATGTTTAAGGAGCTGATAATGCATTATACTAAAGCAATGTACACACAAATACAAAGTCTTGCAGGTTTAGAAACAGCTCCCCAAAATACATTGACTTAGCATCTTTTATCTCTAGGGATTCTATAGGCGATCTCAAACAAAATGGACTTGTGTTATTGTGGGAGTATGAGCAACAACTTTGGTGGGTTACATATGGATACTGCAGAATGTGACTTTTTACTACTCTCAAGCCATCCAGAGAGATAGGATCTGTAACCAGCAGAAACAGCTCTGGTAGCAGCAACTCATCTGTGGCTGTAATCACACAATGCAATGGTAGCAATAAGGCCAAGCACTTTTGGACACACTATGCAGCTCACTGGGTCAATCCCTGGCTCTTACATTCCTCCTTTGAGAACTTCTTTGTTAGCAAGTTAACATGGTCAATGTAACAGGTTCAGAAGTTCAAGGTGTTTACAGTGACTACAGTTCATTGCCAGAAATAATTTAAGTACAACAATACTTAACTCTATTAATAGTTGAAAACTCTGTAAAATGACACTGTTAAACTCAGTAGAATGTAACATCATATAAATAGGTTATATTTTTTTGAGTTTTCATGGCTATAGAATAAAGTAAAGAATCATAAGAACAAAACAAATTATCCAAGACAAATTCAGGACCATATTTAAAGAGTTTTATCATTGAAACAACAGAAATGTAACTTGTATGATTTCTATATTATTTTTCTCATTGACCAACAACCTATAGTTCTAAAAAATCAAATAGGTAAATCAGTCTGAATAGTCAGATAAAATGTATAAATAATTCTTTATTAATGTGAACTATAGACATGACTTATTGAATCATATCACCACAAAGCACATCAATCTATAATCAAGCTACAAATTTTATTCAACCAAACTATGGAAACATATTGCATTATGAGTCCATGCATTTTTCAGTCAGTTAGTAAGAATAAAAAGGTTCAAATCAGTGAAAAAATTCAGCTTATAAATTCTTAGTGTAGATTGTAATTCTAGTGAAGTTCTTATGGGGAGAAATAATAAGACATTTATTTATAATGAGAAAAAATAAATTTTTGACATACATATTAGTACACCAAGTTAATGGTAATCTGTTAACATATCAGCACCTTTGCAAAATGTTTGCACTTTGGTCCTTACCTTATGGTTCTACTAACCAGCATGTGTGCACTACATAGACTAAGAGAAAATCTAATACTGCCCTCTCTGATCCATCACCCTGCAAAGTAACACTGACAGTGATGCAGAAATCTAACTTCGAGGAAACCTGCCATTGAAACAGAAAGGTTTTACTCCATTATATTTTTGCCTTGTCCAGTGAAAACCTGTTATTGTAACAAAGGTGCTAACATCCATAGTGATTAACTGTCAAAAATAGTATCTCTGAGTTAGTTTTAGTTTCAACATGATTGTACAATTTACAGGAAAGATCTCTCATCCTTTTGTCAAGGCCAGGCACAATTCACTCCTCAGAGTTTGAGAAGTCAGCATATCTAATGACAATTCTAATCAAAGGTTTACCTGAGGGCACTTACAATATCATTGAAACTTGACAAGTGACAGATGAGAGTTTGGTCTTGGTGTTTCTGAATTTCTAAGCTGTCAGCTGTCTCTTGAAATATGTATGTTTGTTTTCTTTTTAAATATTGTAGTATGTTATCCATAATCAACACTTAGTACCTATATCTCATCCTCTTCTAAGCTTTGCATTGGAAGTACTGGTACCTATACATAGAATGTATTTAGAACAGGCATTCTCACCAACATGTAGTATTGTAAATTTAGACTTCTGACTGAGAAACTGATGTTCTCTTCATGGCAATACAGCAGTGTACATTCAGATGTGGCACAGACATTGCTTACATTTTAGGAAAGTTCTATTGACTGAGTGGTGAGAAGCAGACATAGTTTTAAGAGTAGACACGGTAAGTAGCTAAGTCAATGATAGACATGCATCCTGTGTGGAATAAATTGTGGTACAATACTGAACTTCTATCTTGGTGTCTATGAGTAAAGCCAAATAATAAGCATGAGTAGGTATAGCTCAGACTTTTAAAGTACTGACACATATTTTCTTAATAAAGAAGAATAATGAAGCTTTACATACCTTCACTTTCTGAAAATGATTGCATGTGATGCAGTTGTATGACCAAAAATTAGAAAAATGAGACAGGTATTGATTAAAATGTGTCTTTAGCTTTGACAAACTTCAGATTGGAGTTGGCTATTTAGAGCATTGCTATATCTGAGTCTATAGTCTATACCAACTCTGCTATGCAGGAAAACACTTGAACTGAGCTCTTTGGACCTATACTCTAATAATTTTTCACTGAGAAATACTCTGCTATTTTGTGAATCATTTTCCTGTATGAAATTAAACTACAAATCTAAATGCTGTTTCAGTAAACATAATAAATAGTACAAAGCATGTTTTGTATATGACTTAGAGTTGAAAAGTATTATCTTTTATTTAAAATATCTCATAACACTTGTAGCATAGAACCAAGTCTCTGTTATTTTTCTTCTCACATTTATCATGAGAGATGCCTGAAACTGATACTTGAGCATTGACAGATTTTTTTTTCTTAGCAGGAATTGAACTTCTGGTCAGTATACCAACTTGTAAAGTCTGCTCAGCATTGAAATGTGATCACAAGCATTATAACTGGATTATAGTTATATATAAACTTACTACAGGTATAACTTTAAAGAAATAAATTTTTAAGTAAGCGTAGAAATTTACTAGATGCTCTACATATTTGATAGTAAGTTTATGGATTGACTTTCCAGTGTGCATTGATTGTTTTTAAACTGTAGCCATTTACACTTAGGAAACATTGCAAACACTGAGTTTCCCTCTGATACCAAGCAGTGTTTTAGAATTATGATACTTAAAATTTCTTGCAATGTTTTATTAAATTCTTTGAGGATTTTATACAATGCATTTTGAATCCCTTCTCCTTCATCTTTCCTATTAATGTTCTTATAGCCCATTACCTATTCCTTCCACAAGATTTTGAGATTTCTTATCCTCATCCTCTTGCCCCCATTGAGTTCAGTTTGTGTTTGTTGTTGGCCAGCTCATCTTAGAAGTAAGCTATAACTTGATATGACAGGAATCAAACTACAGGGTGTCAGCCACATTAAAAAAAATATTCCTCCTTTCTCAGCAGAAATCAAATGCTAATTGTTTTCTTAGCTGGTACCAAGGTCCACTCCCTGCTTATTCCCTTCCTGCTTGGATTCTCTCAGCTGATCCTATAAAGGTACTGGGCATCCTGTCAGGTGAGATCAGTGCATATGATCTGTTGTATCTGGAAAAACATTGTTTCCTTGATGTTATCAACCACCTTTGGCTCTTACAATCTTTCTGTGCTCTCTTCTCTGAAGATCCCTGAGGCTTTTGGGAAAAGGTGTGCCATAACAATGTTCATTTGAAGCTGACACACTCTCTTTTAATCTCTATACTTTGACTGAGTATCTCTGTGTTAATTCCATCTATTGCAAAAAGAAACTTTTCTGAAGAGGATTGGTTATCAATCAGGTTATCAATAAATCATCAAGAGAGAACTCAATACTGCTATTCTAGATGGACAAAACACTGAGATTCTTATCTTTTATCTTTAGTATTTTTTAAAAATATATATATAATTATATTTAAAAAACTCATTTATTTTACAGGTAGCATAAAACTATCCACTCAAATATGGCTGAAATTTCTTAAGCATATAGTTGGCTGAGGCCCTGTAGTAAACCCTACATGAACTTTCTAATGTGCTTTACCTCTATGACATGATAATGTGATCTCAAGATCCCAGTAGAGAGAATGGCCATGCAATATAACTGTACCTCAAGTGTCATGTGCTACTGAGCACTTTTGAGGTAATCATTATCTATTGCCAGCATCTTTAAAGGCAGGAGCACCTACCTGAGTCTCAGAGAGAAACTATAGTGTGAACAGTAGGTTGTTTGAGACTAATGATGTCCTTATAGTATCTAATGTGTGGGCTCCTTGGGTAGGTTGAAAGCAGTCACAATGGTCCAATGAAAAAGTGAGGAAACTACAGAAGACCACGACAGTTATAAAGATGGACCCATGAATCACATACAGCACATGGGATGACTGTGTGGGAATGAGAAGAAAGAATTAGACTTGGAATTCTCACAAACTGATGCTAGGCATTTTACAAACCTTCAGGACTTAACCTTCCAATCTACTGTGTGACCAACAATGAGCTGGGTCAGACAAGATCAGAAACATAAAAATGGTCTAAAAGGCTGATTTTCTATTACAATGCACAAAAGGAATGGGTAGAAATGAAACTACAGAGGCTAAGACACAAGACTATCTGTAAGAATTTTTTCCTACTTAATCTGTGGAGTTAAATTGAATACTTTCCACACACATTGTTAGTTTTTTGCACGTGGCGCGTGATTGGAATCTCAACACCAGGAGTACCACACTAGAGTTTATTAAAGCGGGGAGCAGAGATAGCGGCAGAAAGGAGCAGACAGAGAGGAGAGGGGGAAAAGGGAAAGGGGCGGGCACTCATGTGAGCCCTTTCTTTAAAAGGGTGGGTGGGCCCATGTTTGCACCGCCACACCCAGGGGCATGACTGACAGTTACATTCCAGGTGAATGCAAGCTCTGGAAATCCTTACACACATGAATGATTAATTATGGGGCATGGTGCAGATATACAAATTCTACATCCTAGGATGCTAGTTTCAATGTAAGGTTTTCAGACCAATGTAACTAACTGGATAGGGCTTTTGTTTAATAGATAAAGGAATACAGCCAAAGGCCTGTTTTATGTTGAATGCTTTCAAGTCCATTATGTAGATAAAGAAAATAAAATCCCAGAATGATCAGCTATCTTGGTTGTTTTTCAGGGTTGAGGAAAAAGAAGTAGACCCCAAACTACCATCAGATGCATTTATAGACTATAATATAGACTTCTGTTTCTTCTACATTTTCATCTGACTTCATCTTTCAACAAAATTTGACTTTAAATTAGAATAACAATCCTTTTATTGCTACTTGAGTAATGATTAAAATTATCTAAACCTAAGGCTGGAGATATGGATCGGTGATTAAGAGCACTTCTTTCTCCTTGGTGCTCAGGAAACCTCTAAGAACCCACAAGATGTTCCTGACTAGGACTCCAAGCAATAGCAGAGAAAGTGCCTAAACAGGACTTCCCCTATAATAAAATGAATGACCACTGTAATTACCATTTTAGAACTTTCATCCAGGAATGGATAGAGGCAGAAGCAAAGATCTATAGCTAAGCACCATATTGAGATCCAAGTCAGCTGGAGACAGAGAGAGAGAGAGAGAGAGAGAGAGAGAGAGAGAGAGAGAGAGAGAGAGAGAGAGAGAGAGGAGCTTACATGAGCAAAGGGACCAAGATCATGAGGAGGAGACCTACAAAGACAGCTAACCAGAGCTATTGGGAGTTCACTGACTCAGAAACAATCACTGAGGAACCATCAGGGAAAGAAACTAAATTCTCCAAAGGAAGATGATGACTGGCGAATGGCATGGGCAGTTTGTGGAACATTTTTTTTTCACACAACAAATGGGATATTATTGTGCATTCAATTTTGGGTATATCATATAAATTTTTCAACACCCATTGTTTGTAATCATATATAGTATTGACAATGTGATTTTGTTCAATTCAAAATTTGTTAAAAAGTGTATCTCACGTTAAGTGTCCTACCACAAACAACAAACTAAAACTACAAAGGAATATAAAAAACTAAATATTAGGTCTGTTGCTTTGATTGTTCTGAAAGGATTATGTGTCTGCATATTACTAAATCTATCCAGATATACACGTTAGATTCGTGGAGTTCTTTACCTATCAATGAAACTGCTCTAACAATAAATAAATAAATGAATAAGTGTAATTAGCCCTCCCTAGTCACTGTGATAACTCAAATTAACTTATATTATAGGTGGACTTTTCTATCTCCAATTCCCAAATAACCAACACAGAGACTTAATATTAATTACAAATACTTGGCCAATAACTAAGGCTTATCACTAACTGGTTCTTACAGATTAAATTAACTCATAAGTCTCATCTAAGTTCTACCATATGTTTCATGGCTTGTTAGCTCATGTTGTACACATCCTGCTTCATCTAGATCTGGCTGGTAACTCTGCAGACTCTGCCCTGATTTTCACAGCATTTTCTCTGTCCCTGAAAATACTGCTTAGGTATTAACTATTAAGCCTTTTATCGAGAGCATACATTTGCACAATGTATAGAAAAATTATTATGGGTTCCCGTTCCAGTTCCAAGACCGGGTGCTGTCTGCAGAGCTTGCCCCTACGCACTCTGTAGCAGACAGAAATAAATCTGACTGCCACGGTCCCCCCAGCTGCTGCTGAGGGAATTTGCACAGCTACCCACCTCCAACTGAGCAAACCAATAAGGACTGGGGACCCTGAAGGACAGACTCAGACCCCGCCCAGAGGTGAAAAGGGTTCAGCAGGCCTGAGCTCCTGTATCCCTGCCAGGGAGTGTTGAGCTCCAGTCGGTTCCAGTTCCAGTTCCAGGATCGGGTGCTGCCTGCAGAGCATGTCTAAACAAGCTTACACTCCCACCAACAATGGATGAGTGTTCCCCTTGTTCCACAAGTTCTCCAGCATAGCCTGTCATGTATGTCTTTTATGTCAGCCAATCTGACAGATGTCAGGTGGTATCTCAAAGTTGTTTGAATTTGCATTTCTCTGATGGCTAAAAATGTTGAGCACTTTTCCAAGTGCCTTTCAGCCATTCATAATTCTTCTGCTGAGAATACTATTTTTACTTCTGAACCCCATTTTTTTGATTGTGTTATTCAAGGTTTTGGGCTCTAGATTCTTGAGGTCTTTATTTTATATTTTATTTTATATTTTATAATTTTATATTTTTATATAATTTTTATATTTTATAATTTCTTGAGCTCTTTATTTTATATTTTAGAGATCAGTCCTCTATCACTTGTAGGGTTGGTGAAAATCTTTTCCCATTCTGTAGGCTGTCGTTTTGTCTTTTTGACAGTCCTTGGCTTTACAGAAGCTTCTCAGTTTCAGGAGGTCCCACTTATAGATTGTTGTTCTTAATGTCTGTGCCACTGGTGTTATGCCTGTGCCAATTCGTAGAAGTGTATTTCCCACTTTCTTTTCCATCAAGTTCTGAGTGGCTGGGTTTATGTTGAGGTCTTTGATCCACTTGGATTTGAGTTTTGTGCAGGGTGATCGGCATGGATCTACTTGCATTTTCTACACACTTCCAACCAGCTATGCCAACACCATTTGTTGAAGATACTATCTTTTTTCCATTGATTAATTTGGGCCTCTTTGTCAAAGATCAGGTGTTTATAAGATTTTGGGTTAATGTCCGGATCCTCAATTCTATTTCATTTAACTACAAGTCTGTTTTTATGCCCTTATCAGGCTGTTTTTATTACTGTAGCTATATAGTATAACTTGAAGTTGGGGATAATTGAGCATTGACAGAATTTTTTTCTTAGCTGGAATTGAACTTCTGGTCAGTATACCAACTTGTAAAGTCTGCTCGGCATTGAAATGTGATCACAAGCATTATAACTGGATTATAGTTATATGCAAACTTACTACAGGTATAACCTTAAAGAATTAAAATTTTTAAGTAAGCATACACCCTTTTCTTTTGCAGCTCGTAAGATTTGTGGCTTGATTATTATGTGACGTGCTGATTTTGGGGAGGTCATATCTATTTGGTGTTCTGTAAGCTTTTTGTATCTTTATAGGCATTTCCTTCTTTGAGGTAGGAAAGTTTTCTTCTATGATTTTATTGAATACATTATCTGTGCCTTTGAGCTGGTATTCTTCTCCTTCTTCTATTCCTATTATTCTCAAGTTAGGTCTTTCCATGGTGTCCCAGATTTCCTGAACATTTTGTGTTATGGCTTTTTTGGTTTTAGTATATTCTTTGACTGATGTTTCTATTTCTACTACTGAGTCTTTCACTTCAGTGATTCTGTCTTCCATCTCTTGGATCCTATTGGTTATGCTTGTATCTGTAGTTCCAGCTCTTTGCTTCAGATTTTCTATTTCCATCTTTGTCTCATTTTGTGCCTTTTTTATTGCTTCTATTGCAGTTTTTAGTTGCTGGAATATTTCTGTCATTTTCTGGTTTATCTTTTCTTGGTTCTCTTTTTTTTCTTACTATTAATTTTTTCTTTATTTATTTTGTATTTATCAAGAAAAACAGTAAAACGAATTTAAAATGCTGAGAAGTTAACAATAACTATAAAGAAGATAAAAATCATAAGCATGACTTATCAAGGGTGATAATGCAAATAAGATTGCTACACATATATTTACTTTGTGTTCAGCTTTCCCTCTGAATATTTTTTCCATTCCTGTATATCCTTATTCAAGGTCATTTCCCCCTCCCACCACATCAGGTCATTTTTTTCTTCTCTGCAACTCCCCATCCCCTCAATGGGCAGGGAGCAGACAGTCCTATGGTCCCACTGACCCAATAATGCTTGGATCAGTCTCCACTCCTGGAAAATACAGTTTTGTCCCCCCTCCCTCAAGAGTGAGTCAGGGGTTCCTATAGTTGGAGTGGGGTTCGAAGTGTCAGTCCAGGGTGTCTCTGATCCCAAGCTGTTCAGTGGTTGTGGTTTGCAGCTTGGGCATGCTTGGCTCTTTTTCTTGTTTGTTTGTTTAGAGACCACTAATGAGTGAGTACATCACCTGCTTATCTTTCTGAGATTGTCATACCTCGCTCAGGAGGATATTCTCCAAATCCATCCATTTGCCTGCAAATTTTAGGATATTATTTTTTCTTACTGCTGAGTAGTATTCCACTGTGTAGATGTACCCCAGTGTGTTAATCCATTCTTGAGTTGAGGGACATCTAGGTTGTTTCCAGGTTCTTGCTATTACAAATAATGCTCCTGTGAACATAGTTGAGCTAATACCTTTGGAGTGTGAATGTGCCTCTTTAGGGTATACAACCAGAAGTGGTATTGCTGGGTCCTTGGGGAGATTGATTCTTAATTTTCTGAGAAACTGCCATATTGCATTCCAAAGTGGCTGAACAAGCTTACACTCTCACCAACAATGGAGGAGTGTTCCTCTTGCTCCGTATCCTCTCCAACATAGGCTGTCATCTCTGCCTGTTATCTTAGCCAATCTAACAGGTGTTAGGTGGTATCTCAAAGTTGTTTTGATTTGCATTTCTCTGATGGCTAAAGATGAAGAGCACTGTTTCAGGTGCCTTTCAGCCACTCGTTGTTCCTCTGCTGAGAATTCCCTTTTTAGATCTGTACCCCATTTTATGATAGGATTATTCAAGGTTTTGGGCTCTAAATTCTTGAGCTCTTTATATACCTTAGAGATCAGTCCTCTGTCACTTTGTAGGGTTGGTGAAATTCTTTTCCCATTCTGTAGGCTGTCGTCTTGTCCTATTGACAGTGTCCTTGGCTTTGCAGAAGCTTCCTAGCTTCAGAAAATCCCACTTATTGATTGTTGGTCTTAGTGTCTGTGCCACTGGTATAATAGTTAGGAAGTGGTCGCCTATACCAATTTGTAGAAGTGTATTTTCTACTTTCTTTTCTATCAAGTTCAAAGTGGCTGGGTTTAGGTTGAGGTCTTTGATCCACTTGGATTTGAGTTTTGTGCAGGGTGACAGGCTTGGATCTATTTGCATTTTTCTACACACTTCCATCCAGCTATGCCAATACCATTTGTTAAATATACTATCTTTTTTCTATTGAATGTTTTGGGCCTCTTTGTCAAAGATCAGGTGTTTATAGATTTTTGGGTTAATGTCTGGATCCTCAATTCTATTCCATTGGTCCACAGGTCTGTTTTTATAGCAGTATCAGGCTGTTTTTATTACTGTAGCTCTATAGTATAGCTTGAAATCAGGGATGGTGATACCTCTTGAGGTTCTTTTGTTGAGTAAAATAGTTTTGGCAATCTTGGCTTTCCTGTTATTCCAAATGAAATTAAGTATTGTTCTTTCAAGGTCCAAAAAATATTGTGTTGGGATTTTGATGGGCAGTGCATTGAATCTGTAGATTGCCTTTGTTACAATTGCCATTTTTACTATGTTGATCCTACCTATCCAGGAACATGGGAGAGCTTTTCATTTTCTGATATCCTCTTCAATTTCTTTCTTCAGTGATTTAAAATTTTTATCAAATAGGTCTGTTACTTCTTTGGTTATAGTTACTCCAAGGTATTTAATACTATTTGCAGCTATTATAAAGGGTAATGTTTCCCTTATTTCTTTTTCAGCTCTTCTATCTTTAGTGTATAGAAGGATTAATGATTTCTTTGAGTTAATCTTGTATCCTGCTACATTGCTGAAGGTGTTTATCCATTGTAGCAGTTCCTTGGAGGAATTTTGTGGGTCACTTATGTATACAATCATATCATCTGCAAATAGAGATAGCTTCACTTCTTCTTTTCCAATTTGTATGCCCTTAATCTCTTCATTCCCTTATTGCTTTAGCTAAAACTTTGAGAACTATATTGAATAGATAAGGAGAGAGGACATCCTTGTCTAGTTCCTGACTTTAGTGGGATTGCTTTGAGTTTTTCTCCATTAAGTTTGATACTGGCTGTCAGCTTCTTGTAAATCGCCTTTATTATATTTAGGTATTCTCCCTGTATTCCTGATCTCTCCAGGACTTCAATCATAAAGGAGTTTTGGATTTTGTCAAAGGCTTTTTCCGCATCTAAGGATATGATCATGTGGTTTTGTTCCTTTAGTTTGTTTATATGATGGATAACTGTTGGGAGCTGCCGCACCTTAAAAATGGCACTGGCTCCCGTCCCTCGCCCTCCTGATGGCAAATGCTTCTAGTAATAATTAACTATCTGCTGAATTTACTAGCTTGCTTCCGTGTGCGTGGCCCTATGGTGAAACCCACGCGGCATTAGCTGAGTGAAGGACTTGAGCTCAAAAATGGCTGCACAAGTTGGGAGCAGGGGCTACTGCTGCAAGAAGTATCTGTATTAATAAAAGACCTGGTCAATTACCACAGAAGAATCCTGCTGTTATGTCTTTTCCTGCTGGACCGGACTAGGCACGGCACAGCTGGTGGCCTGGACGGGGAGAAGAAAAAAACTCTCCCACGGAGGATTCAGAACTGTGGTAAGCAGGGGGGCTAGCTGTACAAGTCTCACTGGGCATAGAGTGAGACCTGCATGAAGCAGGAACTCCGCTTGTAGATAAAGGCAAAGGATCGGGCAGGTCACTGACACGTGGTTATAACCTGATCGGGAATCTTGGGGCTGTCTGAACTAGGATCGGGAATATATTCAGGAGACACAGGGAACTAGGAGATCCAGAAATGGGAGTTAATCAATCACATCCGATCATGATAGCCTTAAAGGAATTGCTAAAGACTAATGGGGTAAAAATGAAAGCACAGAATTTAGAGGCATTCTTAGATACCGTAGATCATTGTGCACCTTGGTTCTTAGTGAGTGGCTCTCTTACAGGAAGCTCCTGGGAGAAACTGGGCAGAGACCTTGCTCGTGCCCAGAAAGAGGGCAGCCTCCCTCCTGGAGTTATGCCAATCTGGTCGATGGTTAGGGAGTGCCTGGACAATCATGTAGGAGCAGCCGAGTTAGAGTGGGGAGCTCAGGAATTAGAAAAATTAAAGGAGGAACGGTCAGACAGAGAATCTCAGAGCCAGGAGCAAGGAGCATGCGGAGGAGGCAGTCTCTATCCAACATTGCCATCTCTAGAGGAACTGTGTCTCATGTCATCTGATGACGAACGACACAGAAGCAATTCAGAGTCAGAGCAGGAGAAGAAAATCAGACCTGCCCAGTGCGTTAAGCTGAAAAGGCACAAAGAAAGAGTGAGAGAGACAACTAGTGGAGAGGTGACACCATCAGCACCTTTCGCTCCACCTCCATATCCCTGTGGAGCACGTGTGCCAGATTACAGTGACGTTTGGCGTGAGGTGCAGAGAGAACTGCGGCCGCGTCTGACGCTGGCTTTCCCAGTATATGAGGATAATCAACAGAATAGATATCATCAAATGCTAGACTTTAAAACAATTAAATCTTTGGCTGAATCAGTGAGAACTTATGGGGTGACTGCATCATTCACGCTGGCACAGGTTGAGGCGTTGACAACCTCAGCCATGGCCCATGGTGATTGGGCAAGCCTAGCTAAAGCATGCCTGAATCCGGTACAGTACATTGACTGGAGGTCATTTATGACAGAATTTGCAGGGCAGGAAGCAGCAGCAAACAGACGGGCTGGTAATGCAGCCTGGGATCAGGACATGTTGTTGGGAACAGGAAAGTTTTCAGATGTTTGCAATCAGACAGGCTACCCACTTCAGGTTTATGAGCAGGTTAACAAAATTGCTCTTAGAGCATGGAAATCGCTCCCTAATAGAGGGGAAGAGAGTGGGAACCTCACTAAAATTATTCAGGGAGCCACAGAGCCTTTTTCAGACTTTGTGGCCAGAACGATGGAAGCAGCAGGGAGGATGTTTGGAGATGCAGAAACTTCACTGCCCCTAGTTAAACAGCTTATCTATGAACAATGCACTAAAGAATGTCACACTGCCATAACTCCTTACAGACACAGGGACATAGAAGTATGGATGAAATGCTTCCGAGAACTAGGGGGGCCTTTGTCTAATGCAGGGCTTGCTGCAGCAGTGATACAGCTCTCTAGAGCTAAGAGAGGAGGAGACAAAGCCTTAGGGGCATACTTCTCCTCTGGTAAGTTTGGTCACATGAAATGGGACTGCCCCCTGAGAACAGGGCAGGGCACCTCTGCTGCTATTAATTCTAACCAAAGACCCATGCCAGGGTTCTGTCCTAGATGCAAGAAAGGGCGCCACTGGGCTAATGAGTGCAGGTCAGTGAAGGATGCCAATGGTCAATCATTACCTCAGTCACATCCTAGCCAGCCAAAAAATGGGAGATGGGGCCCCCGCACCCAGGGCCCTCAAATATATGGGGCAATTGAACAGAACAGCTGCTGGACACCTGCCAACAGGAGGCCATTGTTCAATCCACCACACGGCCAAGGAGAGCCACTACAGGTGCAGCAGGACTGGACCTCTGCGCAACCACCAGACTCGTATTAACCCCTCAGATGGGAGTGCAGCTTATTGAGTCAGATTTTAGAGGACCCCTACCACCTGATACTGTAGGACTTCGGTTAGGCAGATCTTCATCTACTTTGAAAGGCTTGAAAGTGCATCCAGGCGTAGTGGACTCAGACTACACAGGAATTATTAAAATTATGGTAGAATCCCCAAAAGGAATTTTTCCAATATCACCAGGAGACAGAATAGCACAGCTGTTAGTATTGCCCAGTCTACATGGCAAGTTTCAGGCTAACAATAAAAAAAGAGGAGAGCAGGGGTTTGGCTCTACAGGAATTGATATTGCCTGTTTGAGCCTGGACCTTGATGACAGACCCATAATGACCTTGACAGTGGATGGAAAAAGGATTACTGGGCTGCTAGACACAGGTGCTGACAAAAGTATTATTGCAAAAAAGGATTGGCCATCAGGGTGGCCAGTTCAAATCTCCAGTCAGACTTTGCAAGGGTTAGGGTATGCACAAGCTCCTGCTGTAAGTGCTAGAGAGCTACAATGGGTTAGTG
>PVIH01022060.1:0-28143 GCA_004025045.1 Sigmodon hispidus | reverse complement strand
TTGGGTTAATGTCTGGATCCTCAATTCTATTCCATTGGTCCACAAGTCTGTTTTTATGCCAGTACCAGGCTGTTTTTATTATTGTAGCTCTATAGTATAGCTTGAAGTCAGGGATGGTGATACCTCCTGAGGTTCTTTTGTTGAGTAAAATTGTTTTGGCAATCCTGGCTTTCCTGTTATTCCAAATGAAATTGAGTATATTCTACCAAAGGCAATCTACAGATTCAATGCACTGCCTATCAAAGTCCCAACACAATATTTTTTGGACCTTGAAAGAACAATACTCAATTTCATTTGGAATAACACGAAATTCCCTTTCATCTCCCACCCATCACAGGCACTCTCTCTTCTCCCCAGCACTTTAACTCCTCTCCAGCAGGGTAGGAGATCCCAAGTTCCCAAAATCCCAATGTGGCTTAGTTCAGCATCCACTCCAGGCAGATGCCCTTTTCTCACCCCAACATCAAGACTAAGTTAGGTGTTCCTCTGGAGAGAATAAGCTCCAAAGTGCCAGTCCAAGGTATTTCAGAACCCAAAGCTGTTCATTGGTTGTGGTTTGCAGCTTGGACATGCTTTTAATTTGTTTAAAATCTATTAATGAGTTAGCACATCCTCTGCTTATCTTTCTAGGTGTGTGATACAGTGCACAGTAGGATATTCTCCAAATCCATCCACTTGCCTGTAAATTTTATGTTATCCTTTTTTCTTAATGCTGAGTAGTACTCCATTGTGTAGATGTACCACAGTTTGTTAATCCATTCTTCAGTTGATAAGTATCTAGGTTGTTTCTAGGTTCTTGCTATTATGAATAATGCTGCTATGAACTTAGTTGAGCTAATGCCTTTGGAGTGTGACTGCATCTTAAGGGTATATACCCGGAAGTGGTATTGGCTGGCTCCTTGGGGAGATTGATTCCCAGTCTTCTGAGAAACCACCATATTGCAATCCAGAGTGGCCAAACCAGCATTTTCAACAAAACCATCCCTCCAACAATGGAGGAATGTTCCCCTTGCTCCACAACCTCTCCAGCATAGGCTGTCATCTGTGTCTTTTCATCTTACCCAATCTGACTAGTGTCAGGTGGTATTTCAAAGTTGTTTTGATTTGCATTTCTCTGATGGCTTAAATGTTGAACAGTTTTTCAACTGCTTTTCAGGCATTTGTAATTCTTCTGCTGAGAATTCCCTTTTTAGTTCTGAACTCCATTATTCGTTGGGATATTCAATGTTTTGAACTCTAGTTTCTCGAGTTCTTTATATATTTTAGAGATCAGCCTTCTGTCACTTGTAGGGTTGTTGAAAATCTTTTCCATTTTGTTGGCTGTCATTTTGTCTTAATGACTGTGTCCTTGGTTTTACCGAAGCTTTTCAGTTTCAGGAGATCCCACTTACTGATCGTTGTTCTTAGTGTCTGGGCTACTGGTATTACATTTTAAAGTGGTCACCTGTGCCAATGGGTAGAAGTGTATTTCCCACTTTCTTTTCTATCAAGTTCATTGTAGCTGGGTTTATGTTGAGGTCTTTGATCCCCTTAGATTTGAGTGTTGTACAGGGTGATAAGCTTAGATCTATTTGCATTTTTCTACACACTACCACCCAGCTACGCCAACATCATTTATAAAGATACTCTCTTTTTTCCATTGAATATTTTCAGCCTCTTTGTCAAACATCAGGTGTTCATAGGTTTTTGGGTTAGTGTTGGAATTTCAGTTTGATTCCATTGATCCACAAGTCTATTTTTATGCCAGTACCAAGCTATTTATATTATTGTAGCTCTATAGTATAACTTGAAGTCAGGGATGATGATGCCTCCTGAGTTTCTCTTGATGAGCTAAATTGTTTTGGCAATCCTGACTTTCCTGTTATTCAAAATGAAGTTGAGTATTGTTCTTTCAAGGTCTGTAAAATATTGTGTTGGGATTTTGATGGCAGTCCATTGAATCTGTAGATTGCTTTTTGTAGAATTACCATTTTTACTATGTTGATCCTACCTATCCAGGGACATGGGAGGTCTTTCCATTTTCTGATATCCTCTTCAATTTCTTTTTTCAGTGATTTAATTTTTTGTCAAATATATCTGTTACTTCTTTGGTTGTAGTTACTCCAAGGTATTTGATGCTCTTTGCAGCTATTATAAAGGGTGATGTTTTCCTTATTTTTTTCATCCCTTTTATCTTCAGTGTATAGAAGGACTACTGATTTCTTTGAGTTAATCTTGTATTCTGCTACATTGCTGAAGGTGTTTATCAGCTGTAGAAGTTTCCTGGTAGAATTTTGTGGATCACTTATGTATAAAATCATATCATCTACAAATAGAGATAGTTTCACTTCTTTTACATGTTGTATCCCCTTAATCTCCTTTCATTTTCTTATTGCTTAAGGTAAAACTTTGAGAACTATATTGAATAGATAAGGGGAGAAAGGACATCCTTGACTAGTTTCTGACTTTAGTGTATTTGCTTTGAGTTTTTCTTCATTTAGTTTGGTGTTGGTTGTTTGCTTCTTTTAAATTGCCTTTACTATATTTAGATATATTCCCTCTATTCTTGATCCCTCCAGAACTTTTATCATAAAAGAATTTTGGATTTTGTCAAATGCATTTTCAGCATATCAGGATATGATCATGTATTTTTTCTTCAGTTTGCTATATGATGAATGACATTTACAGTTATTTTTGTGTTCAACTATCCTTTCATTTCTGTGATGAAGCCTAACTGATCATGGTGGATGATATTATTTATATATGGTTGTATAGGCTTTGCTAAAATTTTGTTGAGAATTATAGCAGCAATATTCCTTCAGTATCTCCTGTGTGAAACAGTTTGAGGAATAATGGTACTAATTCTTCTTGTCTGGTAGAATTCTGCACTGAATCCATATGGATATTGGGTTTCTTTACTTGGGAGACTTTTAATGAAATCTTCAATTTCTTTTAGGGTTATAGGTCAGTTTAGGTATTTAATCTGATCTTCTTTCAATATTGGTAAATGGTACCTGTACAAAAAGCTGTTTATTTCCTTTAAGTTTTCCATTTTTGTGAAGTATAGAATTTCAAAGTATGAGCTGATAATTCTCTGCATTTCCTGGGGATCTGTTTTAATGTCACCCTTTTCATTTCTGATTTTGTTGTTTTGGATACTCTCTCTGCCTTTTTGTTAGTTTCAATAAAGTTTTATCCATTTTGAATTTCTCAAAGAATCATCTCTATGATTCATTGATTCTTTGTATTATTCTACTTCTTTCAATTTTATTGGTTTCAACTCTAAGTTTGATCATTTTCTGCCATCTACTCCTTCTAGGTGAGGTTGCTTGTAATTGTTCTAAGGCTTTCAGCTGTGCTTATTTTCTCTAGTGTGAGATTTTTTTAGGTTTTTGAAATAGGCATGTAGTGCTATGAATTTTCCTGTCAAGGCTGCTTTAATTGTGTCCCACAAGTTTGGGTATGTTATGTATTCATTTTATTAAATTCTAGGAAGTCTTTGATTTCTTTCTTAATTTCTTCCTTGACCCAGAAATGATTCAGTTGAGTGATTTTTAATTTCCATAATATGATAGGCCTTGCAGTATGGCAGTTTCTCAGAAAACTGGGAATCTATCTCCCCAAGAATCCAGCAATACCACTACTAGGCATATACCCTAAAGAGGCACAGTCACACTCCAAAGGCATTAGCTCAACTATGTTCATAGCAGCATTATTTGTAATAGCAAGAACCTGGAAACAACCTAGATGTCCCTCAACTGAAGAATAGATTAACAAACTGTGGTACATCTACACAATGGAGTACTACTCAGCAGTAAGAAAAAATGATATCCTAAAATTTGCAGGCAAATGAATGGATTTGGAGACTATCCTCCTGAGCCAGGTTTCATAAACCCAGAAAGATAAGCAGGAGATGTACTCATTCATTAGTGGACTCGAAACAAACAAACAAACAAACAAGAAAAAAACAAAGCATGCCAAAGCTGCAAGCCACAACCACTGAACAGCTTGGGATCAGAAACACCTTGTACTGACTCCTTGGATCCTACTCCCCCTAGAGGAACACCTGACTCAGTCTTGAGGTTGAGGGGAAAAAACTGGATCTACCAGGAGTAGAGGCTGAACTAAGCAATATTGGGGCAGTGGGACCTTTGGACTGCCCTCTGCCTGCCCAGGGAGGGGATGGAGAGTTGTGGAGAAGAGAGAATGACCTGATGTTGGGAGAGGGGGAAGGGACCTTGAATAAGGATATACAAGGATAAAAAGTGTGACTTCTTTGTTAATAATAATAAAATAAGAAAAACAAACAAAAACAAACAAACAAACAAAGATGGTAGGCCTTCTGTAATTTTTAATGTTTAACTTTAACTTTAGGCCATCGTGGTCTGATACAAGGGATTATTTCCAATTTTTTTGTATCTATTGATATTTGCTTTATGTCCAATTATGTGGTCTATTTTTGAAAAAGTGCCATATTGGTGCTGAGAAATATGTGTATTTCTTTGCTTTTTGTGGAAGCTTCTGTAAATATCTATTAAATCCATTTGCATCTTAACCTATGTTAGACTTTTTATTTCTCTGTTGAGTGTCTATCTGGTTAACCTATCCAAGGGTGAAAGTGGGGTATTGTAGTCTTCCAATATTAGGTTGTGAGAATTGGTGTGGGATTTGAGCTTTAGTAGTGTTTCTTTTACATAGATAGGTGCCCTTGTATTAGGTGCATAAATATTCAGGAGCTAAATCTCCTCTTGACCAATTTTTCCTGAGATGAATTAGTAATGTCCATCTTGGTCTCTTTTAATTGCTTTTTGCTTGAAGTTTACTTTGTTAGATACTATGATGGCAACACCAGCTTGTTTCTTTGGGCCATTTGAATGGAAAATCTTTTCCAAACCCTTTACTCTGAGCCTTTTTCTGTCTTTTTTTTTGAGGTGTGTTTCTTTTATGCAGCAGTGGGATGGCTTCTAGTTTTTATATTCATCTAGTTATTTTCTTTAAATTTGTAAATGAGTCCTTTGCACATGCTTTTTTAATGATCCCCAAATTTTTAAGTGCCTGCAATGATGCCTATTAAAGAGCTTCAGCTTGGGAAACTGAAAGAAGTCCGTTTTGGTTAACTAGAATTTACATTGTAAGGAGCTATCACAGTTTTAGTTTTGTCTCTAGGGACCAGAAAAACTGTGTTGTTTTGTGTATTTATATTTTTTTCTGACTTTTTAAAACCATAGACTGTCATTGTAGGATCTTTGTCTGATACTGATTCTCTGGGAAATTTTTTTTTTACCATTTGTTTGGAATGTCCCACCTATATTAATGTGTTAATGAGTGAATAATATGGCCACAGTATATATGTTTTATGCCTGGACAGTGTATGTGTTTGTGTGTTGTGCCTCTATATGAAACTGTTAATGATTAGCTTTTGGAGCCATATAATCAGCAGAAGGGACAGAAATTTTCTTTGATTGAAATAAATTCCAGGTTTCTTCTACTATATATGCCATATGATAAATGGAACTGTCTATGTCATAATTGTCTGTTTCTGTGTTTTATTGGAAAAAAGTTGATGTTGCTGGAAAGGATAGAAATTGTAAGGCTACTTACCCACTTTCTTGATCTCTTGCTTTTGGATCAAGAGCACAGGTAATGGCTAGGTTTGTGCTTGGCAATGCTGAAGAGAAAAATGGCTGTACAGCATGCTGATCTGCTGTGTTTTTGTTGTGACAAAATAGGTAAATGTCACCATCTCACCTTGTTCTGTTTCTGGATAAAAAGTATTATTTATTTGATTGGAATATTTTGTCTATTCTAGGAGAAAGTTGTGTATGCTTTCTTGGTTGGCAAGTTTTGCATGTATATTCTGATGTGTTCATAAGTTTTATTGCAAGCAAGAAACTGAAACAGTAATGGTCTAAATATTACTTATTATCTCTGCTGCAAACAGAAGTCATATTGGGATTTAGTTGTTATTTGGAGAACCTTAGAGGCATATCTTTGGAGTACCAGGACGCTGAATGGGACATGGCCAGACCCCATTTAGACTCTGGGACACTGAGCTTCCTTCCTGTTTTGTTCCAGCATTATTACAGAGCAGTTCAGTCATCCGGCATGGGACAGCTTCAGTCTCCAAAAATTGTCTTAAGGTTCAATTTGTATTGTGAGTGTTTGTATACCCCTAAATAAATATTAACTGTTTATATAATATATTGCTAGTGAATAATTTAGCAATGTCCATTATAAAAGTTTCTGGCCTGGCCTTTCAGGGACTAGTTCTGAGATTTGGACCCACTTTCACCCCCATTGCTGCTTAGCACCAAATAATCACACAAAGGCTTATATTAATTTTATTCTAATTGACCTAGGGCCCAATCATAACTTTCTAACTCCTTCATCTTAACTCAACCCATGATTCTTGTCTTGTTCAGCCATGAGGCTAGGTTCTTTTTCTCAGCAGCATTTCAAATTCTTTCCTCTGTGTTTCCTGGCATATCTGCTCATTTCATCTCACTAGCTGTTCTCTGGCATCTCTGCTCTGTTCTTCCTGTTCCCAAAGTTTTCTTAATTTGGTAGCCCTGTCCATACTTCCTGTATGCCTTAGGCCAATCAGCATTTCTATTAAACCAGTAGATGGGGCAATTATTTATGATGTAGCAACATAATCCCATTACAAATGTCTGTCAACCATGTTGGTTTAGCAGTCCCCTGAGCCAGCTGAAGCCTTGGCTTCAGCAATGAGCTAATTGCTAGGAAAAGTGCAGTGAAAGCTCCCCATGGCTTTTAGTCCCTCAGCAGCTTGCTAGTCATTGAACCTGCAGTGGTGGAGGCCATGTACTCCATAGCTCCTCCACCATGAGCTACATTCAGTCTTGCAGTACCTTGCTGCTGGCTTCTCCATGCCTGTCTTTGCTTCTTTTGTCTCCTGCTTTGAGTCTATGAAGAGCTGAGGTCCCAGCTTCTTTGAGACTCTAGAGTTGTAGAGCAATATCAAATCTCTCTCTACTCCCACTTCCAGCTACTTAATCTGGGAGTTTTCTCATCTGGACTCATTCTGATTTTGTGAGAAATTGCCTGTTGTAAGGATATTTGGTGTGCTTTTATTTACTCACCCTGCTCTACTTCAGAAAGCCAGATGAGCCTTGGATTGTCCACATTGGGCACACCACAGTGATATCAGGTGGCCAATTTGTGACACTACACTTGGTTTGAGGTAACTAAATATATAACTTTTTTTTCCCAAAATTGTGGACAATATGACATCTCAAAAATATAGAAAATTGTTATTGTCATGATTGAGGATTTCTTGTCTGATAATATTTTTGAGGGCTTCATTCCTTTACTCCTGTTACTTTTTGGCTTGCTTCTATATTTTATATTTCAAGAAAAGCCTTATACACATTCTAAATATGAGACTGTAGTTAGGATGATGAATAATTTAAAGTCTAGGAATGAGCAATTGCTATCTAAAGTGTATAATATAGAAACTACAACTGATAAATTGGCAGGCAAAGTTAATTTTCTAGAAATTGGTTATGATAAACTTTTAGATAGATCTTCCTCCTTGGACATTAATAATAAAAGTGTACAAGAGAAATAAAGACTTGATGTTAATGATGAGAATAAAAAATTATTACTTCTCAGGACAACCTCCTATGAAATGATGTGGTAATGAAGAGTTTCTGCCTTAGGTAGTAGATATGAAAAGAATACCCTTCTCCACCAGTATTATTTCCAGTTATGATTCAGAAGAAGAACACGTATGTGCAGCTTCAAGAATTCATGGAGTACAATCTATATGAGAGATATAAAGGACATCAAGGTAACCATATTGCTTCATGAAATCTACACTACTTATGTAAAACAAATTCTAAATTCATGGTCAACAAAAAATAGAATAACTACTAATGATTGGATGCAGTTAACAGCTGCCATATTGGACTATAGCCAACATTTAAAATAGGAAAATTGGCTTATAGAAGAAACTAGGGCCTTGGAGCATTAAGGCAAAATTAGGAGCATTTCTCAAGACTAAATATTTATTGAAGGTTCATTTGCTGTTATGAAGATTAAGACTAATTGCAATGAACATACATTCTTCCTGTTCAGTACTGCTGCATTGAATGCTTGGGAAAAGATTTTAGACCAAGGACAGAAAATTGAATTGTATACCAAAGTCAGACAAGGCTTATAAAAGTTTATATTGACTTTCTGTAGAGGCTGACCAAGGCTGTATGTAGAGCAGTATCAAATCTGGAAGTCAGAAAACAATTAATACTTTCTTTGGCCTTTGACCATGGTAAACTGGGATATAAGAGAATGCTTTTGCCACTAAAGATCAGATCTGTACCTATAGAGGAATGGATTCAATATGCAATCAATGCTGAATCTCTCCATTTCATAAAAGAGAACTGGGTAGGCCAAGCCATTGCCAATGTTATGATGAGGAGTAAAGGCATCAATTGCTTTAATTGTAGTAAACCAAGGCATATAGTTGGAATATAAGGAATTGTATGCAAGGTATTTCTGGGAATAATGTTCCTCTTAGCAATGACACAAACAGAAGGTCACTACCTTCTGGGTTATACAGAAGATGTGGCAACCTGACCTTGGACTAATGAGTACAGATCTGCAAGAGACAAACAAGGCAATCATTTACCATATACAGACACTGTATGTTTCTGTCCCAGGTATATATCTTTCTAATTCTTTATTATTAAATTAACTCGTGATTCTTATCTTGTTTAGCCACACAGCTTGGTTACTATTCTTGGAGCAGCATAGTTATACTCTGCATCTGCTCGCTTTTCTGCTGGTCTCTCTGGCAACTCTGCTCTGCTCTTTTTGTTCCTACAGTAGCCCTCTCCACACTCTCTGTCTACCTTTAGCCAATCAGTGTTTTTATTAAAACAGTAAGTGGGACAATTGTTTGCAATGTAACAACATAATCCCACTATATATTCCATTTTTCTTTTTAAAACCAAAACCCCAAATCTAATATTGCTTTTATCATTATCTATACATTATCTATAATAACATATAACCAATACTATAAACAAAGACAGAGATTCATAATCCATTTTGGGGGGAATAGGTTGTAGTTCTCTAGGCTAATTTCTGCTGAATGGTGCACTAGCAATAGGGATCCAAAGAAAAATTTAGAATGATGGACACGACCTTTGTAAAATAGTCTGTAAGGCTGGGTTCAGTTTTTTTTAGTGTAGAGCTTGGATGTAGTAGTTGGCTCAGGTATAGAGCTCCAAAGAAAACTCCAACAGAGGTGCTTTGAAATGTTGAATCATCGGGGTCGTTTATTTTTTATTGAAGACTTTTCAGGGGATCTTCCTTGATTACATTTTATTTTCACTAACCAGGAATAAATTCACAGGCTTTCATTTTCTTTGGAATAAGAAGAAAACTTCTTTTCCAAAGTAGCATTTTTTTATTTCAATTTTAAAGTCACCTTTTTAACAAAATGTATAGGCTGAATTAATACAGAAGAATTTGTGATCAAATAAATTTTAGCAACATTTACTACTTTATTTTCAGTCAAAAACCTTAAAGACAATACAATAAGACATAGGATCCACTCTTTGTAATTTCCATCTATATGTGGTTTTTTTATATTTCATTTCTAAGAATTTGCTCTACTTTTTTTCTTTTTTCTCTCTAAAGCCTATGTATATTTTTTAACATAATCTAAATAATTTAGACTCTTTTTGAATTGGTCTTTACTGTAATCTCTTATTTCTTATCTTTTTCTGTTTCTGAATACAACTTTGCTTGGCTAAGGTGGCTGACTCTACTCAGCACCCTCTATTTCTTTCTGTTTCTGATCATACCTTTTAATGGTAAGGTGTGTCTAATGATTAAAGGTTTGCTAGGATGGATGGATGGATGGCTCTACTCTGCTACTAGTCTAGATTCTTACAGTTTAGCTTTTTAGCAGAGCTATGGATAGGACACAAAATTACCACTCTCAGAAAATTTAGATTCCATATAATCTCCAAGTAAAGCACTCTCATCTGCTGCTCATGAACTTCATTTATATATTTGGCATCAGGTCCTCTTAAAAGACTCACAAGTGTTTTGCTGACAACACTGAATCAGGAAGGTTTTACATAAAAAGCTGTGCCTCTTCTTGCCTCCAGCAAATATAGCTGATTAAAAAATGCTGCTGCTACTAAAAAGCAGTCTTTGACACATTTTCCATTTTTTTATATAATCAGAAAGCTTAAAATCATCATATGCAGCTTGGTTTTTTATACCAATTCTTCCATGAGACTTTAGGAACTAGCCTTGTTTCATCTTATTCAGCCTCCAATTAGTCTGCCACTATTTCATATGTGGCCCTGATGTCACACCATCTTTGTCTTATAGAACCCTATTGAAGCTTTTTTAGGCTTTATGGGATAAAGTCCATATTGAGATGCCATCTTTAGTACTTATTATGTTTCTGGCCTCGATCTTTTGACCCACAGTCCCAGTGAATTAAAGAATCACAGAGATGCTTATATTAATTTTACACTGATTGACCTATGACCCAAGCATATAACTTGCTAACTCTTTATTCTTATATTAACCTGTCGTGCCCACCTCGCCGGCAAGGACGACGCAACACCAGATTCTTCTGCAGCAACTAACCATGTCCTTTATTTGACATGTACACTCTTCTTTCTTCTCTCTCCTTCTCCTCTCCTTCCCCCTGGCTCTTGGCTTAAAAGCTCTCTGGTGATCCACTCACTCCCTGCTACGTGGATGCTGCCCATTGAGCCATGCATGCGGATGCTCACTCTCGTGGTCGCCTCACACCAAACAAGGAGTTTTTCCCTAGGGAGCGCTCGTCGGGGAAGGTGGAGGGTGGAAGCCGGTGCCATTTTAGGCTGCGACTGGATCGCAGATCCTGACAGTTCCCCCTTTTTTATTATTTAAATAAAGCAGGTGAGGGTAGAGGTCCATTCTCTGCTGTGCTATTGGAACATTATCCCAAGGTTCTCTTGGGGCATCCCCCTCAAGAACATGAGACCCATCCACACCCTATTTTCGCAGAGGTGGGAAATTCAGGGCAACAACCCCCATGCAAATGAACATACCCTCTCTGAGCTCCCCAAAATATCGAGAGGTAACCCGACTGCAATACATAGCCTCACCACCTGCAAAAATATGGCAGCTAATGTTTTAGAGTAGCCAGCCAAACTTGGGGAGACTGTCCTTCCTCAATGACAGTAAAGGCTTGCACCAGTGAAGTGGCATTCCAGCGCTGCTGAACCTTCATACAACAAGCACACCACATGCAAAGAAGGAATATCAACACCGTAAAGCCAGCCATCAAGCCTATTCCCGCCCACTCTTTCAGATGGTCCACAGCAGCAGAAATCCAAGAGGCCAGCCCTTCTGCTAGTCCAGGATCCACCCTGGTTGAATTTACGGATACGATCGCCATTCTCAGTTGGGTCATCAGCCTTTCGAACTCTCTGGTCCAGTTCCCTAATAAAAAACTAGATAATTGTTTAGACAAATTTGCAGCACGAGTAAAATTCTCATATTGAACACTGGTTACACATAAGCCTGACATCTTCCATTCACATCCTAGCTGAGCAAGCTGCCAAAGAACATCTATCTGTTCTTGAACTAAATCAATTCTCTGATTAACAACCATCAGGCCTCCCTTTAATTGGGAATTAATATTCTCTTGGACATCTAAAGCCTTGGTGGATGTAGTAGACAAATCATTTAAGGTCTGTGCGATTTGTATTGTATGGCTCATGGCAATGGCTGCAGTAGTGGCTCCTCCAGCAGTCGCAGCAATGGCTATAACAATGGCTGCCATGATGCCAAAATCTCTCTTTTGTCTAAATAATGTCATGGAGCCAGGGGTTATTACTGGCACAGGAATCCATCGTGGCACACATGCAACCAGGGCAAATGTATAATTTTGAGCATTCCAGCACTGCGCATAATAGCAGGAATCAGTGCAATTCTTAAAGTCACTCTTACTAACAACAAACACAAAAGGAGGATATATGCATACAAGAATAGGGTCAAAGTACTTTGTCTCCATAATGGCCGCATGCATCTTGGTGAATGAGGTGGTGGCATTAACTATTACTGATGAATCTGCATCTTCTCGGATGGTCCAATTGTATAAGCATGTAACATTATGCCTACCAACAGCTCCTCCCAGCAAAAGCCCCAAAGGTTCTACATTAGAGCAACTCCCATTAACCCTACATAGCATCCAATTATCAAAGGGGTTTCCGTGGGGGTCTTGTTGAAATAAGCCTTGATAAGTTCTATTAAGACCAGTAACTTTGGGGGAGAAGATAAAAAGCCGATGTTTATCAACCCAAGTTACCATATGTGACTGACACCCTGTCCACGGCCATCGGACATTAGGTTCAAGTACTCCCAAGCAATAAGGAACCCATTTAGGCTGTTGCATGGTAGGGAAACTGGCATCACATTCTTCTGGCCAGGTGGCATTCAACCAGTGGGTGTTATCATACCCAGGATTGGATAAAAATGTATAACTAAAAGCTGTGTCATGTACTTCTCTACTACTTTGAGAGTCCCATTTTATGCTTAAATCCCACCACCCTGCAGTATGCCTAACTAAATTTATACATTCAGAATCAGTTGTATTAATGGTAAAGCAAAGTACTCCTTTTAAAGAAAAACTAATATTCCCCTACACGGGAGCAATCTCACTATCATATGGCAGGTAAGGTAAATCTACATCCTTGTTAGTGGTAAAAAATCTAGGAAACACTGGTGCTAAATGCATCACCAGCATCAGAAGTGGGAATGTCGATAGGATTCCCCATCAGATCTGGTTTTGCTTGACCTTCTGCCTCGCTTGGTCAAGGCTCTGTGACAACAGCATCATCAGGAGGATGGGCAACAGGACTATCTTCTTTGACTCTTCTGGTTAATCGTTCTGGAACCCACACTGGGTCTTGAGCTTCCTGGGGAAAAACACAAACAGACCGTCATGCCCATGCCAGCATGGGATCAGGTCCTTTCCAGTGACCTGTCAACACATCCTTCCATTTAAATAGACCACTAGTGCCACCGCCCGGGGCAGCATGTCTATAGGTCGCACACTGGCCACATGAATTTAAAGTAAAAAATTAAGAGTGAAGAAAGCTAAAGAAAGCCTCTCCTTTGGGGTATGGCCAAGGCCTATTCCCCCCTTTTGTTTAATTAGACATTCTTTGAGGGTGTGATGCACCCTTTCTACAATGCCTTGCCCTTGGGGGTTGTAGGGTAGGCCATGATTAAGGTGTACACCCATCTGCACGCAAAAGGTAGTGAAATGTTGTCCAGTGTAGCCTGGTCCATCATCAGTTTTTATTTGTGTAGGTTTACCCCAGGCTGCCCATGCTTCTAGGCAATGGGCTATAACATTGTGGCCCTTTTCTCCACTCATGGTCATAGCATGAAGAATCCCTGAACACGTATCTACTAATATATGAAGATATTTTAGAGCACCAAATTCAGGCAAATGAGTAACATCCATTTGCCAGACCTTAAGGGGTAGTAGCTAAGTCCCAAGGATGGTGGGTGGTGGAATTGCACACACTGAGGGCAATCAACCACAATTTGTCTAGCATCTTGTCTGGACAGATGAAACTTAGACTGCAAAGTCTTGGCATTAACATGGTAGAGTTTGTGAAAATCTTGGGCCTGAGTACTGACAGCTACAGGAAATACCCACTTTTGTCTAGTGGCTGCATCCACTAAGGCATTTCCCTCACTTAAGGGACCGGGCAACTTTGTATGAGCCCTTATATGTTGTGGAAAAAATCTTTGAGAGTGGTGTCTAATAAGTTTTTGCAATTGGGAAAACAAACAGGCTACAGTACTGGATGGTTTTATGGGGCCTGCCACTTCAAGAATCTTCAAGGCATTTATAACATAAATCAAATCAGAAATCAAATTAAATGCACAGGAGAAGGTTGTAAAGACTTCTAGCACTATCTGTAATTCTGTTACTTGAGGGGTCCCTGGAGCAAATTGGCGTTGGACTACCGGCTGGCCAAGGACCAGATATGCTCCCACTCCGTTCTTGGAGCCATCTGTAAATATGTTAATGGCATCAGGAAGAGGTGTGGTAGCTGTTACCTTTGGAAAAACAATGGGATGTTCTAAAAGAATGTCATTAAGGGGTGCTTTGGGTAATGATTATCAAGCTTTCCAGGAAAGGAGCATCTAAGAATGGCCCAATCATCAATGGTAGTACACAACACTAAAACTTGTGTTGTGGTGTAAGGTGTTAAAATGGTTTCAGGACTTCTGCAAAAAAACTATAAGGTTTGTTGTAAGCCAAGTTGGGCCAGTTGAGCAACGGTTGTAGGATAATGCTCAATGCTCTTTCCAGGGGATACTCTAGGATGAATCCATAATAAGGGACCCTGCTGCCACAACACTCCTGTGGGTTGTCTCATGGTAGGTAAAATGCACAGCAGCAGCTCCTGATCTTCCTGCATGTGCTGTAGGTAAGCCTGTTGTAGTCTATCTTCTACTAATTGTAGTGCCTGGTGCGCTTCTTTGGTCATATAGCTAGGTGAATCTAGGGCACTATCGCCTTTAAGCACACCATATAAGGGTTTTAATTCATAATTTGCTAGCTTTAGATAGCTCCTAATCCAATTTATATCTCCTAATAACCTTTGATAATCATTCAATGTCTTTAAATTGTCTTTTCTGATTTCTAACTTTTGTGGATAAACCGATTGAGGGGTCACTTTGGCCCCCAAATACTCAACAACCTGAGCCATCTGCACCTTTTCTGGGGCAATACATAGCCTTCAAGACCTTAATGTCTTTTCTAATGCTCTGTAAGCCTCTTTTAACCGTAACTCATTTTTTTCCTGCTTACAGTATATCGTCCATATAATAGATGTAGCATATTTTTGGGAAAGCCGCTTGTATAGGTTCCAAAGCACGGCCTACAAACAATTGGCACATGGTTGGGCTGTTAGCCTTGCCCTGGGGCAGAACTACCCACTCAAACCGTTGGTCCGGCTCCTCATGATTACATGAGGGAATGGTAAAGGCAAATCTCTCCATATCTTTTGAATTCAAAGGAATGGAGAAAAAGCAATCCTTAATGTCTATTGTTATAACATGCTATTGCGAAGGCAAGGCGGTCAGCAAGGGAAGCCCCTGCTGCACAGGACCCATTAGCTGCATCTGATTACTTATTGCTCTCAAGTCATGCAACAATCTCCACTTTCCTGATTTCTTCCTAATCACAAATATTGGAGTATTCCATGGTGATGTGGATGGCACAATATGTCCTTGTGCCAATTGTTCCTGCACTAGTTCTTGAGCAGCTTTTAACTTCTCTAGGGATAGGGGCCATTGAGAGACCCATACAGGTTTCTCAGTCTTCCAAGTAATGGAAATACCATCCTCAGTGGCCCCTAGGAAAAACCCAGGCCTTGTCTGGGTGGTGTCTGCTGAGTTGATACAGGCTTTGCTCTGCCTTGTAAGTGTTTACCCAATCCATACTGAGGGTAAAAACCCATATCTGCCATTATTTTTTGGGAGGTTTGGGAATACTCATTGCTCAATCTAAACCCCATGTCTTTTAGCAAATCTCTTCCCCATAGGGTAATAGGCAATTCTAGCACATATGGTTGAATAGTGCCCTTTTGGCCTTCATCATTGGTCCAATTTAATAATTGTGCACTAACATTCGGTGCCCTAGCATATCCTAGGCCTTGCAGTGTCTGGGAAAAGGCTTGAATAGGCCACCCTGATGGCCAGTCTTTTTTAGCTATTATGCTTTTGTCTGCACCTGTATCTAGCAGTCCCAGGATTCTTTTACTGTCCACTGTCAAGGTGATCATAGGTCGATCATCCATTTCTAGTGACAGGCATGTTAAATTGTTACCAGTGGATCTGAATCCTTTTTTCCCCCTGTTTCTGTCAGTTGCCACAAATTGAGCATGGTGACTAGGCAGAATCAATAATTGTGCAATCCTGTCTCCAGGGGAAATGGAGAAAATACCTTTTGGGGACTCAACCATAATCTTTACTATGCCTGTATAATCAGGGTCAATAACTCCAGGATGCACCGTAAGACCCTTAAGAGCCGTGGAAGATCGCCCTATGAGCAATCCCACCATTCCAGGGTCTAACGGCCCTTTGAAATCTGAGTCCACTAACTGTACACCCATCCGAGGTGTTAATACGAGTCTGGTGGTGGCACAGAGGTCCAATCCAGTCAACCCAGCAGTGGCTCTCTGAGGTCGTTGGGGTGGTGGAGTGTTGGCCTCTGCTCCATGGTTGGGCTGGTATTCTGATTCTCTATTGCCCCATATATTTGCAGGCCCTGAGGTCGGGGGCCCCACCTCCCGTTTTCTGACTGTGCATTACTTGACTGTTAGGGGCTGACCGTTAATGTCTTTCACTGATCTACATTCATTGGCCCAATGCTTGCCTTTTTTATAGCGAGGGCAAAAGCCTGGCTGTGTGGTCGCCCCTCGCCCTGGTGGAGGTGGGGCACTACGATTAGGATAATCCCTCTTCAAGTGGCCTTGTCTTCCACAGGCAAAGCATGCCCCAGTTCCCTTGTCCTTTTCCTTCTTGTTACGGTTAAGCTGCATTACAGTGGCAGTCAGCCCTGCATTAGAAAGAGGTCCCCCTAGCTCCCAACAACACTTCATCCATACCTCTAAAGGTCTGTGCCTGTACAGTGTGATGGCTGCCCTGCAATCTTTGGTACATTGCTCATAAATCAATTGCTTAATCAGAGGCATGGTGGTTTCAGCATCCCCAAACATTCTTCCTGCTGCTTCCATCATTCTAGTCATAAAGTCTGAGAAGGGCTCGGTGGTCCCTTGAGTGATTTTGGTTAAATTACCACTCATTTCCCCTCTATTAGGCAATGCTTTCCATTCCCTTATGGCTATCTTATTAATTTGTTCATAAACCAGGATCGGGTAACCTATCTGGGTGTTAGCAAAGCGACCAGTCCCTAGTAACATGTCCTGGTCCCAGGCAGCGTTCCCTGCCACACGGTTGGCTGCTGCTTCCTCCCCCACAAACTCAGTCAGGAATGATTTCCAGTTTAAATACTGCCCAGGATTGAGACACACTTTTGCTAAGCTATTCCAGTCACTAGGTGTCATGACAGATCTACTCAATGCCTCAATCTGTGCTACTGTAAAAGATGCAGTAGTGCCATAAGTGCAGACAGATTCTGCCAGGGATTTCACTGTCTTAAAATCTAAAAGCTCGTGATATCTTTGCCCCTGGTTATCTTGAAAAACTGTAAAAGCCAGTGGCACACTAGGGCGCAGCTCATGCTGGACTCTCTTCCACACTTTTGTGTTGTCTGGTGGCTTAGAACAGATGCCCCCACCAGACAGGCAATACGGAGGGGGGGCAATAGGCACAGTAGGGGAAACAAATCGTTGACTTTCCCTTTTTAGTTTCTTTTTCTTACAGCCTCTCCCTTTTATTCTCCCTTTCTGTTCAGGCTCAGAGTCTGAACTCGATCTTTCCTCTGAGCACTGGGAAATGGACTCATCAGGGAACTCTAAGCAGAGTTCTTCTAGGGAAGGCAGTGGTGGATACCATCTTCCTACGGCCCCCTTGGCTGTTAGGGACTCTCTTTCGGATCATTCTTCTTTAAGCTTCTCTAATTCCCTCACCCCTTCCTCTATCAAATCTTTACCCATAGCATGATCTAGGCATTCACGCACCAGGGACCAGATGGGTATAATACCCATTGTGAGCTCTCTACCCTTATGTGCCCTAATCAAATCCTTTCCTAACTTTTCCCATGATGCACTTGTAAGTGAACCACTAACCAAAAAACAAGGAGTGCAGTGATCTACTCCATCTAAAAAGGTGTTTAAATTTTTTGATTTAACGCTCACACCATTACTCTTCAACACCTCTTTCAAAGCTGTGGCAATTGGGTGAGAGGAATTTACACCCATATCCTTACCTATTTGAAACCCTTTATATCCTTCTTTTTTTTCTTTTTCTTTTTCTTTTTTTTTCCAAACAACCCCAAAATACCAACGGGTTAGATCTGCTTGTCAGCAGACGCCCTGTTCTCTGCTTTTTTTTACAAGCAGAGTTTTCCTACTTAACGCAGGTCCCAACTATTTTCCTGTGAGACTTACCAGTTAACCCCCCTGATTACTGCAGTTCTGAATCCTTAATGGATCGTTCCCGGGTTTCGGCACCACTTGTCGCGCCCACCTCACTGGCAAGGAAGACACAACATCAGATTCTTCTGCAGCAACTGACCAGGTCCTTTATTCAACGTGTACACTCTTCTTTCTTCTCTCTCCTTCTCCTCCCCTTCCCCCTGGCTCTCAGCTTAACAGATCTCCAGTGATCTACTCACTCTCTGCCACGTGGATGCTGCCCATTGGTCCATGCATGTGGACACTCACTCGCGTGATCGCCTCACGCCAAATAAGGAGTTTTTCCCTAGGGGCCATTCGCCATCAGGGAAGGCAGAGGGCGGAAGCTGGTGCCATTTTAGGCTGCGGCTCAATCGCAGCTCCCAACATTAACCCATAGTTCTTATCTTGTTTAGTCATGTAGTTTGATTCCTGTTCTCAGAGCAGCATAGTTATTTTCTGCAGCTGATGGCATCTCTACTGGTCTCTGGAATCTCTGTTATGCTCTACCTCTTCCCAGAGTTTTGTCCATCTGGTAGTCCCACTCATATTTCCAGTCTCCTTTCAGCCAATCAGCATTTTTTTAAAAAAAATTAGGCAGAACAATTATTTTCAATGTAACAAGTTAATCCCACTACAAAGCATCTCTTAAGGCTTTCCCTCAAAAAGCCCCCAAAATTCTGGTCTCCTGTGGGGTTATTGATTTTTTGTAGTTCCATGAGTGTTTCTGGGGTCCTCAGGTTATAGTTTTCCCTCTAATACTTTCTGTAGTGCTGATTTGGTAGATAGGTATTGTTTCAGTCTGACTTTGTCATGAAATATCTTGTTTACTCCATCTATGGTGATTGATAATTTTGCAGGGTATAGTATTCTAGTTTGGCAGCCATGCTCTTTTAGCATCTGTGTAACTTCTTACCAAGCCCTTCTAGCTTTCATTGTTTCCATTGAATAGCCAGGTGTTATTCTGATGGGTCTGCCTTTATAGGTAAGTTGGCCCTTTTCTTTTGTAGCTCTTAAAACTTTTTCTTTGTTCTGTATGTTTTCTGACTTGATTATAATGTGGCATGCTGACATTTGGGGGGGTTATATCTATTTGGTGTTCTTTAAGCTTCTTGTATCTTTATAGGCATTTCCTTCTTCAAGTTAGGGAAGTTTTCTTCTATGATTTTATTTGAAATATTATCTGTGCCTTTGAGCTGGTATTCTTCTCCTTCTTCTAGTACTATTATTCTCAAATTAGATCTTTTCATGGTGTCCCCGATTCCCTGAACATTTTGTGTTATTGCTTTTTTGGTTTTAGTATTTTCTTTGACTGACATATCTATTTCAGCTACTGAGTCTTCCACTTCAGAGATTCTATCTTCTATCTCTTGAATTCTGTTAATTATGTTTGTATCTGTGGTTCCAGCTTTTTTCTTCAGGTTTTCTATTTCCATCTTTGCCTCATTTTGTGCCTTTTTTATTGTTTCTATTTCAGTTTTTAGTTCCTGGCATGTTTCTTTCATAGATTTGTTCATCTCTTCCAATTTTTTGGTTGTATTTTCTTCTATTTCTTTAAGGGAATTTTTCATATCTTCTTTGAGGGCTTCAATAATCATCATAAAGGTATCTTTGGTGTTGCTTCCTTCTGCTTCCTCTTCATTGCTCTGTTCAAGTCTTGTAGTTGTAGAACCACCATTTTTTTCTGTAGTTACCTTGTTGTTCTTTATATTATTATGTATATATTTGCACTGGCATCTGCCCATGGCTTCAGTGGTTCATGATAAGGTGGCTCCTGGTCAGTTATGGCAAGAGGGCTTGTGTGTCTCATGTCACCTCTGAGCAAATAGTCTGCTCAATGTCTGACTCTGCTCTGGGCAGGGGTCTGAATATCAAGTCCTTAGACTTTCTCTGCTGATGCAGTTGGGGCAGGGTCACTGTGTGAATCCCCTTCTTTAAAGTGTATTTGGAGGAGGCCTTCACAGCCAGACTCTATTCCTGTCTGCTAAGGAGTATGTTGAGACATGCACCACAGACAGAAGCTGGTCCCAGAACCGGAATCCAAACCAGAACACAATTTTCCCTGGCAGGGATTCAGGTGCTGGGGCCTGCTGACCTCACCTCACTTCTGGGTGGAATCTGAGTCTGGCTTTCAGAGTCCTCAGTTCCTCTCTGTTGAAGCAGTTGGAAGCAGGATGTTCATGCAAGTTCCCTTGTTTTAGTAGCAGCTGGGGCAACTTCACAGCCAAAGTCTATTTCTGTCTGCTAAGAAGTGTGTGGAGACACACACCACAGACAGAACCTGGTCCCCCAAAATTCAGATCTCAAAGCCAAGGAGGATTTAATTTTGCCCAGTCACAGTGGGAGAACAGCTTTCTCAGGACAAGTAGAAAATCAAGTGCCTAAATTAGAGAACAATACAGCATTGGATAATGAAACGACTTGTGGTAGAATGTTTTCTGTATGATGTAAATAAAGAACTGTTTGGGCCCATGCAAGGCACCATAGAAATGGGTGGAGAATCACAGGCAGTCAGGCAGGTAGAAGGGTGGAGTTAAGTCAGTCGCCATCAGATCCCCAAGAGGAACAGACATGTAGAGGTACCGGCCAGCCATGGGCTGGGAGCCACGTGGTGGGCAAATCAATAGAAATGGGTTATATTAAGATGAAAGAGCTAGCTAATAATGTGCTTAAGACATGGGCCAAACAGTTTAAAGGATATAAGCATGTGATTCATTTTCTTTGGGGGACAAAAGCCGCGGGCGCTAACCAGGTCCCAACTGCAGCCACACGCGCGCCAGGCTGCAAACCTCTCGGACCCAAAATGGTCCAGGGAAAACTTTTACAACAATGAATTTAAGGGAGGAATTGAAAGTTCCAAGAAAGAACACAACATGAATATTTTAGCAGACTTCTATAAATGAACAAACACCAAAATTCAAAATATAGATAGATAAAATTTATATCCAAGGCTTAGTCAACATGGGAGCTAATGTTTGAAATACAACCCTATAATCATGGCATCTAAGATGGCCTCTAAAGGAGGTGGATATTTAATTTCTAGGTATTAGAATAATATCTCAGGTGAAACAGAGTATAAGGGAGCTTGAACACATAGAAAGAGAAGGACAAATTTGTCAGTTGACTAGAAAGGACCCAGCAGAAATTGCTATGCCTTTAACTATTAAAAATTGATGAATTATGGGCACACAGAGAACCTTGGCAAAAAGCCTATAGTAAATTTTTGACTTACATTAATAAAAAAATATTTCCACAGCAAAAGTATTCAATTTATAAAGGAAAATAACTGGATCCTCCTTTGTGTGGTACAGAATAAACCTATTTCTAGAGCTCCTAATTTTTATACTGATACAAACAAATCAGGAATAGCTGGATACAAATCAGGAAATTTAAATAAAGTGGCTTCAAGCCCTTATAATTCTGTTCAGAAGTCAGAAATATATGCTATTTTTATGATATTAATGGATTTTACACAACCTCTTAACATAGTAGCTACCAGTATGCAGATGGAGTTATTTTACATATTGAAACTGCTGATTTCATTCCCTATGATACAGAATTAACTTCATTGTTTAAACAACTACAGAATATTATTAAAGATAAAATTGATCATATATATATATATATATATATATATATATATATATATATATATATATATATATAAAACACACATCAGATCTCACCCAGTTCTAGCTGGTCCTCTAGTGCAAGGTAATGATGAAATTGACCAGTTATTAATGGGAAACATGCTGGAGGCGTCAGAATTTCATAAGAGACATTATGTTAATAGCAAAGGATTAAAAAAAGAGCTTTTCCATCACTGCATCAGGCTAAGAAAATTTTACAGAATTGTTCAACTTATTTTTTCTATAACCAACCATCTTTACCCACTGAAAGTAATCCTAAAGATACGCAGAGAAATGAGTTCAGGCAGATGGATGTATTGTACTTTGCAGAATTTGGAAAGATAAAATATGCACATCATACCACTGACATTTACTCAGGAATGCAGTGGCTGACTGTCCTGTGTTCTGAAAAAGCTGATGTTGTAATTAATCACCTTTTGCAAGTCATAGCCATAATGGGAATTTTTGTTCAAATTAAGGCTGACAATGCTCCAGCATATGTTTCCCAGAAAATTAAGCAGATTTTTGAATATTATAAAATAAAGCCCTTACAGGGATACCACACTATCCTACCAGACAAGTTGAGATCTCATAGCACCTTTGAAGAAGGGAATATGTGGATACAAATATGACTTTATTCATAAGGAAAAAAGCTATTAATAATATCTAAAAAAAAAGCCCAGATGCTTCATAAACAGAAAGGAAAAAAAAAACAAAAAACAAAAAACAAACAAAAAACCCAAAACATAGGGAGAGATTGCCAAACACTTTGCTGACCTTGAATTTTCTTAATGCTGATGAGAAAGAAACAACAGTTACATGTGAAATTGCTGTTCGTTATTGAAAAGCTGGATCTAAAGTTTTTTTATGACTCTTTCTTCACTATACTCAGGCATGATTATTTAAAGGATATCTCTGTGATGCTCTATGATTGTGACAAGGATAAAAGCAATGCAAAATAGCTAAAAATATGACCTATGTAAGCATTCTGTACCTTGAAATTTATAAATTTAATTCAACAGATGTAGTTAAAATTTGTTAAAACTAAAAAAAATAAATTTAGTAACACTGAAAACTGAGAATTAAAATTCTATGCGTGGTTAAATTTAAAGAAACCATATGACATGATTCTCTTTTGAATTGCCACCTTTAGTTAACCACATGGCTGGTTACCATTATCCTAGTGTTAGATCAAATGAACAATATATGCTTTAACTATTTTTTAGTGAACCACATGTGTAGCAGGCACCTTTGCTGGGGTTAAAAATCAATCTTTGTTCCCATGCTCCCATCTATACTGAGTGGTGTTTCTATAATCTACCCTGGGGGCTGCCTGATGAACTTGAAAGAGGTTTGACTCCCTGAGTAGAAGTGAGAGAGTAACTGTCTAAGGTTGTAGAGCTTAGGCAGTTTCTCTCTGAATTTAGTCAGGGCTTCTTTGAACATTCAAATCCAATGGGTTATAAATATCTGACATTTTAAAGGGATTGGCAACAAACTATTACTGGTCAAAATAAGAAAAATTGCAACTTCTAGTTTTTGATGCCTCCTGTTGGAACAGTGATATTATGGGATATGCATGTTTCTGTTCTGGTTTAAAATACTGTAGTCATATAATGTCTTTTACGCAATAAAGAGGAAGAATATGAAATATTTGTTTGCTTGTTGGCCAAAAAATGAGAAAAATGAAAGTAGAGGAAAATAATAAATACAAAAAAGGAAAAAAAAAGAATTGTGCATAGTTAACATGTCTGAAAAATCAGGGGGATATACTGAAGGTATATAGAATGTTGTGGAAGAACAGAGGTAATGTGGACTATGTTTGCTGTGATTTTGAATAAATGCAGGTACTGAATTTAAAAAGAAACTGTAAAATAAGTTAAAAGTTTGACAATTTTACATTAACTGTTTTTATTTCATTTTAAAAATAGTTGAGTATTCTTTATTGCAAAATATTTAGATTAAAAATACATGTATGTATATAAAATATATGTATGGCTATGTGGACATATATGTGACTTAGATTTACCTCTATATGCATGAATGTAAGCAAGTTAACTTTGTATATGTATGTAACTTGTATATGTATGTAACTTGAATCCAACTGTTTGTATATGTGCATGTAACTATTGTTTAAAAACCATGTTTTAGTTAAAGAGCAAATTTCTTAGTCCTAATAAAATCTTTGTTCATTTTATCTCTTTTAAGACTAAAAAATCTACAGTACTAAAGTATTCTATTTAAAAAAAAAACAATGATTGTTTAATAAGATATTAAAGTTGAAACTTGCTTTAATACTTAGACATTTTAATTTAAGACTCACCCAGATAAAAATGGTTTATTATTATTATTATTATTATTATTATTATTAACAAAGAAGTCACACTTTCTATCCTTGTATATCCTTATTCAAGGTCCCTTCCCCCCACCACTACATCAGGTCATTCTTTCTTCTCCACAACTCCTCATCCCCTTCCTGGGCAGGCAGCAGGCATCCCATGGTCCCACTGTCCCAGTAATGCTTAGTTCAGTCTCTACTCCTGGCAGATCCAGTTTTCTCCCCCAACCCTCAAGACTGAGTAAGGTGTTCCCCTAGGGGTAGTGGGATCCAAGGAGTTAGTTCAAGGTGTTTCTGATCACAAGCTGTTCAGTGGTTGTGGTTTGCAGCTTGGGCATGCTTGGCTTTTTTCTTGTTTGTTTGTTTGTTTAGAGTCCACTAATGAGTGAGTACATCCCCTGCTTATCTTTCTGAGTTTATGATACCTCCCTCAGGAGGATATTCTCCAAATCCATCCACTTGCCTGCAAATTTTATGATATCATTTTTTTTCTTACTGCTGAGTAGTACTCCATTGTGTAGATGTACTACAGTTTGTTAATCCATTCTTCAGTTGAGGGACATCTAGGTTGTTTCCAGGTTCTTGCTATTACAAATAATACTGCTATGAACATAGTTGAGCTAATGCCTTTGGAGTGTGAATGTGCCTCTTTAGGGTATACACCCAGAAGTGGTATTGCTGGGTCCTTTGGGAGATTGATTCTCAATTTTCTGAGAAACCACCATACTTCATTCCAAAGTGGCTGAACAAGCTTACACTCCCACCAACAATGGAAGAGAGATCCCCTAGCTCTGCATCCTCTCCAGCGTAGGCTGTCCTCTGTGTCTTTTATCTTAGCCAATCTAACAGGTGTCAGGTGGTATCTCAAAGTTGTTTTGATTTGCATTTCTCTGATGGCTAAAGATGATGAGCACTTTTTCAGGTGCCTTTCAGCCATTTGTAATTTCTGTGCTGAGTATTCCCTTTTGAGATCTGAACCCCATTTTTTGATTGGATTTTTGAAGGTTTTGGGCTCTAGATTATTGAGTTCTTTATACATCTTAGAGATCAGTCCTTTATTACTTGTAGGGTTGGTGAAAATCTTTGCCCATTCTGTAGGCTGTCGTTTTGTCCTATTGACAGTATCCTTGGCTTTACAGAAGCTTCTTAGCTTCAGGAGATCCCACTTATTGATTGTTGGTCTTAGTGTCTGTGCCACTGGTGTTATATTTAGGAAGTGGTCACCTGTGTCAATTCCTAGAAGTGTATTTCCCACTTTCTTTTCTATCCAGTTTAAAGTGGCAGGGTTTATGTTGAAGTCTTTGATCCACTTGGATTTGAGTTTTGTGCAGCATGACAGGCTCGGATCTATTTGCATTTTTCTACACAATTCCATGATTTTAAAGACATGAACATCTTGGCACAATTTCAGAGCACATGGATGTCATCCCTGTAAAAGTTAAATTTTTTTTACAGGTATCCTAAAACTACCTGCATATTATATATTAACATTAAGATTCATAACTATGACAAAACTGCAGATGTGAATTAGAAATAGGAAAATATTTGTAATGGGGAGTCACTACCACATGAGCAGTACATTAAAAATGTCAAAGTATTGGAAAAGTTAAAAAACAGTGGCTTAAAAAATGTCTCTCCTTATTCAAGGAATATTCAGTCTTAAGAATTTATTTCTGTGGTTCTGGGACCGGGTGCTGTCTACAGAGCACGTCCCAGAGCTCTCTGGAGCAGGCAGAGATAAACTCTGCCTGTCATGGTCATCCAAGTCCAGCTAAGGGAATTCGCACAACTACACACCTCCAACTGAGTGATCACATAAGGACTGGGGACCCTGTAGGACAGACTCAGACCACACCCAGAGGTGAGGAGTGGTCAGCAGGCCCCAGAGCCTGTGTCCCGACCAGGGAGAGGAGACTCGAGCACCAGTCGGTTCTGGTTCTGGTTCCAGGACAGGGTGCTGTCTGCAGAGCACATCCCAGAGCTCTCTGGAGCAGGCGGAGATAAACTCTGCCTGTCATGGTCACCCAAGCTGCTGCTAAGGGAATTCGCAGGGCCACACACCTCCAACTGAGCAATCAGATAAGGGCTGGGGACCCTGGACAGACTCAGACCCCGCCCAGAGGTGAGGAGGGGTCAGCAGGCCCCAGGGCCTGTATCCCTGCCAGGGAGAGGAGACTTGAGCTCCCCTCAGTTCTGGTTCCAGTTCCGGGACTGGGTGCTCTCTGAGAGCCTGACCCAGAACACCCTGGAGCAGACGGAGATAAACTCTGCCTGTCACAAGCCCCCAGCTGCTGCTGAGGGAGTTAGCACAGTCACTACCCTGTCTCTAATTGGTCAAACAGAGAAAGATTGAAGACTTGAATTTCAGCCCCCTGCACAGTGCAGAAGTAGTGATTGAGCAGACCTTTTCCTTAGATGTGACAGGAGGCACACAAGGCTGAGTGCCACAACTGACCAGGAGCCACCTAATCATGAACCAGTAAAGTCATGGGCTAACACCAGGGCAAAAACTAACATAATAATATAAAGGATAACAAGGTAACTCCAGAAGAAAGCAACGATCCTACAAATACAAGACCTGAACTGAGCAATGAAGAGGAAACAGAAGGAAGCATCAAAAAAGAAAATTCCTTTTTGATGATCATTGAAGCTCTCAAAGAAGATATGAAAAATAGCCTTAAAGAAATAGAAGAAAATACAAACAAAAAATTGTAAGAGATGAACAAATCTATGAAAGAAACATGCCAGGAACTAAAAGCTGGAATAGAAGCAATAAAAAAGGCACAAAATGAGGCAAAGATGGAAATAGAAAATCTGAAGAAAAAAGCTGGAACCACAGATACAAGCATAACAGAGTTCAAGAGATGGAAGATAGCTCAAATAAATATATCAGTCAAAGAAAATAGTAAAACTAAAAAAGCCATAACTGAAAATGTTCAAGAAATTTGGGATACCATGAAAAGACCTAATTTGTGAATAATAGGAATAGAAGGAGAAGAATACCAGCTCAAAGGCACAAATAATGTTTTCAATAAAATCATAGAAGAGCTCCCCTCCCGCCGACCGAGCGAGCGACAGGGCTGTGGCCCCCCTCCCCTCCCTTCCCTCCCTCCCTCCCATCCCCCCCTCCCCGAGACCCACCGGACCCCGAAGCCAGGGTGACACTTCCCAAGTCTCCTCAGTCCTGACCCCTGACATCATGCATCGGACCACACGGATTAAAATCACGGAGCTGAACCCTCACCTCATGTGTGCCCTCTGTGGGGGCTATTTCATCGACGCCACCACCATCGTGGAGTGCTTGCATTCCTTCTGCAAAACCTGCATCGTGCGCTACTTAGAGACCAACAAATACTGCCCCATGTGTGACGTCCAGGTCCATAAAACTCGACCACTATTGAGCATCAGGTCAGACAAAACCCTCCAGGACATTGTCTACAAGTTGGTGCCTGGGCTTTTTAAAGATGAGATGAAACGGAGACGGGACTTCTATGCAGCGTACCCCCTGACAGAGGTCCCCAACGGCTCCAACGAGGACCGCGGTGAGGTCCTAGAGCAGGAGAAGGGGGCCCTGGGTGATGATGAGATTGTCAGTCTTTCCATTGAGTTCTACGAAGGAGTCAGGGACCGAGAGGAGAAGAAGAACCTCATGGAGAATGGGGATGGGGATAAGGAGAAGACAGGGGTGCGCTTCCTGCGATGCCCAGCAGCCATGACTGTCATGCACCTCGCAAAGTTCCTCCGCAACAAAATGGATGTGCCCAGCAAATACAAGGTGGAGATCCTCTATGAAGATGAGCCCCTGAAGGAATATTACACCCTCATGGACATTGCCTACATCTACCCCTGGCGGAGGAATGGACCTCTTCCTCTCAAGTACCGTGTCCAGCCGGCCTGCAAGCGGCTCACCCTGCCCACAGTGCCCACTCCCTCAGAGGGCACCAACACCAGTGGGGCATCCGAGTGTGAGTCTGTCAGCGACAAGGCTCCCAGCCCCGCCACCCTTCCAGCCACCTCCTCCTCCTTGCCCAGCCCTGCGACCCCCTCCCATGGC
>PVIH01022059.1:0-28149 GCA_004025045.1 Sigmodon hispidus | reverse complement strand
CCCTTCCTTCCCTCCCTCCTTCCTTCCTTCCCTCCCTCCTTCCTTCCTTCCTTCCTTCCCCCCTTCCATGTAGATGAAACTTTCTTTGGGCTACCAACCAGCTCCCAAATAGAGACATGGAGACTTATTATTCCAGATGCTCAACCTTAGCTTAGTTTTGTCCCACTAGCTCTTTTAACTTAATTTAACCTGATCTTAGTCATTTACATTTCAGCTGGGACTTTACTTTTCTTTCATTCTTACATTCTACTTTCCTGCTTCTTCCATGTCTGCTGGCTGATTGCCCTCTGGTGTCTCCCTGTCATCTCCTTTCCTTTATTCTTTTTCAAGCCTAAATCCCTCCTCCTCCTCCTCCTCCTTACTCTCCCAGATGGCAAGTTCCTCCTAAACCTCCTCCCTTGGTATTGGCCATTTAGCTTTTTATTAGAACAATCAGGTGACTTAGGCAGGCAAAACAGCAACACATCTTTACATAGTTAAACAAATATTCTGCAATATTTATTTATTTATTTTATTTCTGTGCAATCCCAGCTGTTCTGGAATTTGCTAAATTCCACCGATCAAGAATAAGACCACTACCACAATTTAAAGCCAAATTTGAAGCAAGGTTTAATTGAATACTGTCCAGGTAGGTGGACTCTGGCCTGGTCCATATCCAACTTTGTAGGAAATGGTCTTAAATCAATTTTTCAGTGGCTTAAGTATTTCCTATCTAACTCGGTCTAATTTAGGTCTAACTCGGGACAAGCAAATTTCCTGATGTACCTCCAACCTATATGCTATCAGGGGCAAGAGTACATCCTGACATATGAACTCCCACCACATGTGATTAAGCACATCTGGTGCAGATGGATCCAACAGACTTGTTTAGGGAAGTGAGAACATCTGGCTTATTATCTCCCATAAACAATAGCTTCCAGCATTTCCGGAAGGAACTTATCTGTCCTTGGGCAAGGAACATGCAGATCAGAGAAATTTTTATTTTATGGATCTTAGGACGTAATAATTAAAACTTAAAAAATGTGATTTTGGCTCTTACAGTAGACCAGAGTAGTCTCAACTCAAATCTACTTGCCTCTGCCTTTCCAGTGCTGGGATTAAAGGCATGCGCCACCATGCCTGCCCATTGATTTTAAAATGGCTGGTTGATAGAGGTGAAAATGTAGCTCAAAGGTACAAAGCATCTCTAGAAAGTCTCTAACACTATAATAAATAGCTAGTTGATGAAGACTGTATACATTCAAGATATAAGTATTACATTTCATACATGCATGCACTGTGTAATGATTACCACAGTCATACTAACGCATACATCACTATCCACATTGTTCATTGACTCCTCCCATCATAAATTGTTTATTATTTTACTTGTAGTTAGTGCCTGTGATGACACCTTCCTACTCCCTAGCCCTGGCAAGCACCTTTCTACTTCCTTCCTGAGTTTAACATTCTCCAAATTAAACTGACTTTATCCACTCTGAGTCTTCCTTAGTCACCATTATTTTATTTGGCATAATGTTCTTAAGATTCATCCCTGAAGCTCCTGCACATACAGAGTGGAAGGAAAGCAGGTGATCTCATCTGGCTCCCAGTCTAAGGCAAGATCTGCTAGTCTTTCACCACTAAACTTGATGTTTTCAGTACATAATTATGCACATCTGTAATCCCGGTACTCAGGAAGTTGGTCAAAGGAGATTGTGAGTTTCAGGCTAGTCTAGGTTACAGGCAAGACACGTGTCAACAAAAAAGGCAAACACAAGTAAGAAAGATGTTTGCTACATGTTTCTTGGGGGAAGTTTTTTTTTTTTTTTTTTTTTTTTTTTTTTTACTATGTTTAGAAAGTTCTATTCTTAGTCCCCTTACCTTCAGTGCTAAGCATTGAGCATATAGTGTAGACCTAGTTAAATGTCTTTTTTTTTAAAAAAATTTTTACTTTTAAATTTATGTGTATTTGTATGTGAGCACATATGTATTCATATGTGTAGGCAGCTGTGGTGATATATTTTATATTTAATAAAATCAACCTAGATTATTAGGAAACAGAATCACCCATAGTCAAGCCATGAGGGTCAGAGAATGGTAACCCACACCTTTAATCCCATAACTCAGGAAACAGAGATCTTTCTATATTTCTGTGAGTTCAAGGCCTAACAACCAAACAGTAGTAGCTCACACCTTTAATGTAAATTCTAGGATTATGATGCAGAGTTGAACCCAGAAGTGAAACAACTAAGCAAAGAAGATATTTAAGGCAGGACGAAGCAGAGATTCAGGCATCCTGGAGAATCGGCCAGCCAGGAAGAGGACCCTTGAAGAAAGCTGTTCAGCCTGAGAAGTTGGCTGGGTGAGAATTGACTGTGGTCTGTTTCCTCTCTCTGATATTCCAGGTTTTCCCCAATACCTGGCTCCAGGTTTTCATTATTTACTAACTAGAATTGGTACAATAGGTAGCCATGGAAGCCAAAAGTGTGTTAGATCCCCTAAAGGTGGAGTTACCAGGAGTTATAGGTGAGTGTTTGCGCCCTGGATGGATGCAGGAAACTGAATTCTGGTCCTCTGCAAGAGTTGTATACCTTCTTAACTGTTGAACTGCTCTACTCCACTCCCCTTTTAAACATAAATGGATACTGAATTTTGTCAAGTACCTTTTTTTTCCCTTTAAAATAAGCACATGCTCTTTGTCATTCTCTAGTATAGAATATTAATTTTAATTTAAAAATGCTAGGCTAACTTTACATTCTTGCAATCAATTCGTGTGTACTTGCTAATATTTTATTTGTGGAAGATTATTGGTCTGTTGTTTTCAAAACTCTTTAACTTCAGATTAAAAGTATTTTCATCACTTTTCTAACCCTGTGACAAAGCAACTTATAAAGGAAATGTCTAATTTTGGGCTGATGGGTTTAGAGGATCAGAGTCAATGGCCATCGTGGTGGGAAGCATGAGAGCAGGTAGGCATAGGACTGGAGCAGTTGCTGAGAGTTACATCTTGATTCACAAACATGAGACAGAACACCCCCTCACACACACACACAGGGTGGAGGGTCAGGTGTTCTGTGTTGTGTGGGTCACTCAGAGACAGAGGTCACTCCAAGGTGAATTCTTCAGGCCTGTGCGGCAGCAGGAGGACCAGCCTCTGATGGACTGAACTCAAACAGCTGCTCTAAGGTGGATTTATTGATTGTTATACAAAGTTGTTTTGGGGGGTAAATAAGTTCTTTATAGCAAAGTCCCTGATCTAATTACATCCCCACCAGTTTACTCCTTATTGGGTACCGTTTGCAGTATCCAGTAATCTAAAAGCTCCAGGTGTGCCAGAATGGTTTGTGGCAAAGGCTGTAAAGCTCACTCGGAAAAGCAATTCTATAAATCATGGAAAACAGCCACTGCTTTCCACAATGATTCCTTCAAAGCATTCTAGAAAACAACTATTCATTTTAATGTTTACCTGAGATATAGTGACTCTGCTAGGTTCCCCCTTGTGTTTAAGCCCCTTAATTACATTGAAGATTATACAGTCACACAGGAAGACAGCCTTTTCTCGTTCATGTTGTCTAACGGTCTTATGTAGATAAGCCAGAATACATTTTAAAGTCAGTAAAGTCATCACAGCAAAAACAACTAAAACAATTGCTAGGATAAGAAATCTATTAAAATGATTTATAGTATTAAATGAAGCTATGGTATCTATAAGGCTTTCCATAACATTCATCAAAGATATATTAGGCAACTTATTTGAAAAAGTTTCCTTAATTTCTTGTTGTAAATCATAAATCCCTTGAGAAGACTTAGAATGACTAGACAAATGCATTTTAATCTTTTCCAATCACATTTGCTTTCATTAAACCTTAAATGTGTAATACAATAAGATGTAACATTCCAATCACATTTTAGTTTAATGTTTTCTTTCAAAGTCTCTAACTTATCCCCCAAAGTAACACAGCTTGTCTCAAGTCAGTTATTCCATTAACTATCTCACTAGCTATTTTATTCTGGTGAGCCCAGTGTTCTGCAGAATGCTAATCCCAGTCTCTAACAAATTCAGCAGTTTGGATTTCTTTATGAAGGGTAATCCAACTGTTGCAGCATAGCAGTTAGTGCAATAAAACATAACTACAACAACAATAGATCCAATCATCCAGCAGGTTCTTTTTCATATTCTCTCAGTGAGTTTCTGAACTAGAATCAGCACAGATGAGTCTTGCCATGGCATCCAGACTGCTGGCCTTGGCTCTAAGAACACATATACTTTCAGAAGTGACATCCAATTATATATTAGCATAAATACATGTATGCAGAGTATAGCATTCACAAGTGCTACTACAATTATTAGGGTGCCATTGTATAGGCCTTTTCAATAATATATAAGGTAATGGTATACATGGTACAAAGGTGTGACTTTGATTTAATCTAAATGACAAAGTATAGCTACAATCATTAACATTTAACCTCCCTTTTCATGCATTAAGAGGGCATAAGGCACTTGCTAATTTCCAACTGAATTGCCAAATTGCAACACAGGGTCTGACATCTCAACTCCATGCCATTGGATAGGTTCATCAACAATAGAGCTATCTTTTTCTAGTTCCATTCAAGCTATACTATTATCATTTCAATACTGAGTGAGAATATTTTCCTCCAGGGTAGCCATAAGGGCTCTCAATCAATGAACCCCTCCTTAGAAGCTATTAACAAGTTCTCAAGAGCTCTCACTTTTACATTGTTGCTGATGTATCTAGTCAGAATCTTTGTTGGTAATCTACATCTTCCAAAACATCAGATTTATGCAATTAATCTACAGTCCTCTAAAACCAAATGCATGAAGCATATAAAATTTATTATAAAAATCCTGGGTAGTATAAACTATAGATAATTAAATTTGAAATTTATATTTAGATGGCAAGTTCCATTACCTAAACAAATAGGAATTTCTTGCACTCTCACAGTATAATTTATAATTTCCTTACCTTCTTCCTCAGGTTTAGCATGTCCTCTATGGTCATAAAGACCAGGTAGCTGCCAGTGGCCATGGGAAAAACAGCAGGTGGCAATTGAAATGTGAGCTGTCAGCCTACCAGGAGGAAAATTTGATGAGTGAATCTCAGATAGGAAAGTCCCCTCCCAGACCAAAGACTGCAGAATGTCTTTTGTTTCTGTTGTGCCTTTACATATTTGCTGCTGGCATCTTTCTCTGGTATCTGGCATGTATGGGGAGATTCTCACTGCCTGTAAAGTAGTGTGTTTATCTCATGGAAATATCCCACCCTACTGGGCATTTTACCTGTGGATTATTATGAAGATAATAATAAGATAATATGATTTCTTTCTGAGCTGTACTGTCTGATAATAGTAATATAGTTTAAATAGAGGTTTGATGGTTAAAAATATAAACAAGGAAGTGTCACACAGCTAGAACATGTGAGTTTCTATTGAGGAGCCATATAGACTGTGGCTTAGGTTAATAATTAAGAAAAAATAGATTGAGTCCCAGTAGCCAACCTAGTTTAAATTCTTATAATCTTAATGTTAGGAGATGTGTTCACAGGTTTTGGAATGCATCATAGCTAAAACAAAGCTTTGAAAATAACTTAAAGTTAGACTAAAATGTCAAATAGCTTTCAGGTGAAAAACCCAAGAAAACAATCTAAAGTTTTAGAAAGGTTCATAGTTGAGTGAGGAACCTTTAAGGTCAGGGAACATGAACAAAGTAGCCCAATTATCATTAGCTGACGTGCCTTTCTTGCTAGGTAGGATTGGTTGATGACCAAAGGTGGTGATTAATTTCTTATACCCATTTCTGCCCTCAGTCTCCTGATATAAGAAACTATTGATGAGTGAGTATCACCTAAAGGTTTACAGTAGAGCTAATTGTTTTTCATGTATAAAATCTTAGGTTTGTAATTCCTTTAAAATTACCTGTAAGATGATCTTTCAAGATAAGTGGTAAAGTGGTTGGTCCTTTCTTTGTAACTGCAAAATACAGCGTTCCAATTAAAGAATACCTTGATTGTTCACACTCTATAACAAGTTGCTTGGGTATGAATGTATGTAGGCTCTTGGGATAATTTGTTTTTCACTTGTAATACGTAAAAGGTTTAATCATGTTAAGGGATATGGAAAACATACTTTTTTTTTTTACTTGTATTCATTGTAATCATTAACTTGAAAAATAGAATGTAATCACATTGTAATTTTCATATGTCTAAAAGATATTGCTGCCATATATAAGCTGTAAGGGAAAGAATAAAGAAGGCATTAGAAGGAAAACATCAACAATGAGAAATAAGGAAGAATAAAGATAGAGTCAGAAAACATCAAGAATGAAAGAATTAGAAGGAGGACATCAGTTAGAGTAAGAATGTCGAGAAAGACAGAAGGGGCATTTCTGGATAGAGATAAGAAAAGATAACAGAGCATACAGAAGAAGAACAAAAAAGGAGACCATCAAGAGAGTGTGTGAGAGCCTTTCCTCCAACCCCTGCAGATAAAAAAGTCATAGTAAGCTGAGCCACTAACTCCATGGATTTCCTTTCAAGCCCTGTGCTACTAGAGGCTGGCCCACAAGCAACAGAAGGCAGCCAAGAGGACTCACGGACCACAACAGGAATATCTGGATCTTCCCAACTAGAGGGCTATGAATATAAGCCCAGTAAGTATGATCAACCCCTGTTACCTGTACAGTAACCACAGACACACAGCAAGGACGGAAGCTGCAGCACTCAGACGTTTCCTCGCCAGCTCAACGATGGCTTCCCTTCTTCAGTCAATTTCTGAAGCTGTCCCCCTGTAGGAGGATCAGCTGTCTGCTTTAAGGGCTTTTTGTAGGCATTTCCTTGACCCCTTCCTAACACCGTTCCTGGTTGCCACCCTTGTAGTACACAGGCTGACTCAGTTCAGCAATTTTTATGGTCCAATGCCTTCCAGAAGCTGTTGTCCCTGCTTTGTTAACATTTAAAAACTTAAAGTTAGTAAAGCATTATAAAATCTATCTCCGGGAATCCTCAATACCTTTCTTTTGTTCTAGAAGCATCTCTTTAAGAGTGTGAATGATTAGATATTTTAACATTTATCTGTCTTGTAGGATTATTTGATATTCCTATAATGTATTTTATGTTACAATCTGTAAAAAATAGTTTCATTTTACTGGAAACATAAGCAAAGACATTATCAGTTTTATTTTTTTAAAGATTTATTTATTATGAATAATGTTCTGCCTGCATGTATGCCTACAGCCCAGAAGGGGGCACCAGATCTTGTTACGAGATGGTTGTGAACCACCATATTGGTGCTGGGAATTGAACACTGGTCCTTTGAAAGAGCAGCCAGTGCTCTTAACTGCTGAGCCATCTCTCCAGCCCTAAAAGTTTTAATTTTAATCAGTATTCTCATTAGAGTCATGTCTCTAATAGATGTATAATTACATCTTTTCAGAACTTAATGCACATGTCCATTAGAATCCAGAGTATGTTTCAATAGTGTGATGGATATATTTTAGTTTAAAATATTTTGGTAAGTAAAATACATCCATTTGCTAAACTTTATTTTTTGAGTGTCCTTAGGATTACTTCAATCCAGTATGAGACTAAATATGAGTGATATAAAGTAGGCAATTAATCTTCTGCACCCTCTTTTGTAGTTGTATAAAGTTAATTCTGAAGTATAAGGAATAAGCTCAGCAGTTTCTATATGTAACACAACTCCTTTTGCATATTGAGAATTAGTAATTATATTAAGACTTTCATTTGGGCGCCAAATGTCAGGTGTTCTGTGTTGTATGGATGACTCAGAGAAAGAGGCCACTCCAAGGTGAATTCTTCAGGCCTGTGCGGCAGTAGGAGGACCAGCCTCTGATGGACTGAACTAAAACAGCTGTTCGAAGGTGGATTTATTGATTGTTATACAAAGTTGTTTTGGGGGTAAACTAGTTCTTTATACCAAAGTCCCTGATCTAATCTATCCATTTTTTCTGAAGGAAAACATCGCATCCCTGCCACTTTACTCCTTATTGGGTACCCTTTGCAGTATCCAATAATCTAAGAGCTCCAGATGTTCCAGAAGGATCTTGAGGCCAAAGTATTGCAAAGGTGGTAAAGCTTCCTTTGAAAAGCAATTCTATAAATCATGGAAAACAACCACTGCTTTGTAATAGTGATTCCTTTAAAGCATTCTGGAAAACAACTATTCATTCTAATGTTTACCCTAGATAGAGTGACTCTGCTATCTATCTAGTGATAGAGGAAGAAGAGGAAAAGGGAGAAAGAGAACAGAGAATGGCATGGGCATTATAAACCTCAAAGCCTGCCCCCGGAGGCACAGCTCCCCTAATAAGACCTCATCTCCTAATTCTTCCTAAACAGTTCCACCAGCTGGAGCCAAAGTATTAAAATATATAAGCCTGTGTAGGGGGCATTTTTGAAATCCCCACACAAGGTAACTTGGACTCACAGAGGCAGCATTGGACCACGGTGGGATGTTGTGTTCCTTCTTCCAGTGCTGTGGCCTGTTCCCATTGCTGAGGAAGATTATTATAAATGTATTTCTAGTACTCTGAATTTGCATAGTTTCTCAATGTTGTCTCTTTGAATTTCAACAGTCTGGGGTACACCTAGGCCAGATGACTGACTTCCTTATTTTTGTCTCCCTGAAGTTCTGGTTATCTGCAGTGACTGCCTAACCCCACTAGGGGGACATTAGTTCACTGAGCCCTTACCATATTGCCTCTCTGAAGATGATGTGCTTGCTCACTTATCTAGGGCTTGGTGGGAGCATTCCAAGGTGCAGCTGTTTCTTGGAGTGACACCTGCTTTATTCTGAAGTCCCCAAAGAAAGAGGTGGGACCAAGGAGCCTTACAGAGGCTGGTGTGTTTATGATCTTTACTGTATCCTATAGAACCCCACCCTGAGCCAACTCTGGGGACACTCAGCTACAGGGGTATTGTGGCTGTCAGTCTGAGCCCCCCCACAGGGGACTGAGGGGTAACATTTGAAGGCACAGAGCCAAATGCCTGCCTATGTAGAAGACCAGCTATGATGGTCGGGGAAACGGGTTACTGGTGCTGTGCTAGGAAATCAGGTACTTAAGTGAGTAGGTCATGGTAGAACTGGCAGGTAAGAGATCAAAAGTCTCCTGGTGGCTCAGTCTGTGCTGATCAAATTATGTGGTGGGGCAGGGTGACCTTCAGCCTAGTGGTTGCTGGTCTCTGATCTCTGGTCAGACACACCCATATAGGGGTGATAAAACCCTACGAAACCAGGGTTGGGAGAAACAGGACCAGGCACCTGGATACCGAGATCAGCAGCTTCTCTTCTCGCCAAGAGTTCCTCAGCACCGAGAGGGAGCCCCAGTCATGAAGAGGTGATGTTATTGCCCCTGGCCCTAACTTTCCTACCCATAAAAGTTGGCAGCTGGGCATTGGCCAGGGTGGACCTGGCTCTGTGGTTAGGGTCACACTGAGTCCAGGAGCTCTGGCTTAGAGACAGGCCCTGGGTGGTAGTCCATCCCTGTTTGAAGCTTGATTCCAGGGAAGTATCTTAGGGAAAAAAGGACAGAAGGAGGGAAGGGAGGGAAAGACTCCCTTTCTCTTTTCTGCTAAACACTCTCCCTCAGGTCTGTAATCCAGTGTTTACCTGTAGGAGCAGCCCAAGTGGCCTCCAGATATGCATGAGGGTGAGTTGTCCCATGGGGTCTGGGAGCCAGCTGAGCATTAGCTCCTTGCTGCCCCCCTCCCTGGGGAAGAGCAGCAATTCCAGGCTGTAATTGCCCAAAAGAAAGAGGACAGTGTCAGGGTAGGAGAGGCAGGGGGATATGTAGCAGGCCTTTGAGGGCTGGTGGGAATGGAGGCAGGGCAGGAATCAGGCAATCTGAGAGTTGGTCAAACCCAGGAGCTAGGGCTTGATTCTCAGGGAAACCTAGGGCCCCTGTAGGACCTGAGTCATCATCGAGGCAGAGGAGAGAGGAAGGGGGCAGAGGCTAGGATGGGGTTCTCCATGTTCTCTCTTTGTCCAGCATAAGAATCGGCCTCTGTATAGTGAGAAAGGGTTTCTCAACACTGTCTGGTCAGATCCCCATCTGCTGTCCTTTGACCCCATTACAAAGTACTGAGTCAAGAGAGAAGAGGTTTCTTTGAGGCTTTAGTATGCACACACACACACACACACACACACACACACTATACATATATATATGCATATATATATATATATAAAACACATGCATACGACACACACATGAGTACCTTTTGACAACCACCTGCCATCCCTTCTGTCTGTGTGATGGGGCTGGGGTTACTGGTCACCTGAAAGCCTTCTAGAGGTTAATCTACCCTCAATACCATGGGTTATGGCTGCAGGGGTACAATGGCATGGCATTGTGCTAGGGCTTACATCCATCCTGTCATGTCATGCATATGTGTGTGTGTGCAGGCCCACATGTGTTTTTGTATGACCTCTGGAATCCTCAGCACTGACTGCCAATGTCACAGTAGGCTCTGCCTAGGGCATCAGGTATCTTGGCATCAGCACATGGAACAGGAGTGCCCTGAGCATCTTGCCTGTTTATCCTGCCTGCAAGTCTCTCCTGTGAGATCAGAATCAAGATCTTCCAATGGACCAGCAGGGACCTACCCTTGGTCTCTTTGTCCAAGGCACATGCCACCAGCGCCAGTCAGTCTTTACTGGAGCATCAGGATCTGAGGTGACCCCTCACCACCTCACATTCCCTCTCTGGTACCCAGGTTTCTCCTGGCCACCTGTCTGGTGGTTGTGTTGCTGCAGGAGGCAGGCGCAATTCCAGCACTCCAGGTATGCAGGGGCTCCCCTACCTGACCCCATCCCTGGCTGCCAACCTCTGCCCCACTTAGCATAGAGTATTAGAAAGGACCACTTTTTTCCACCCCAAGCTGGACAAGGAGAGGGGAGGCAGAGCATAAGTCATGTGTTGAATATGGTATCAGCACCATGTAAGCCCCGAGATGGGGCCTCAGGGAGAGAAGTGCATGGCCCCTCTGTGGTCTAGTGGGTAAATCCCTAGGACATCCAGATTACTAGGTATGGGCTTCCATAACATTCAGGTGACCTGAAGGACATGTGTCTCCATCACATCCATGAAACTACATGGGGATGTGAGCCTCCATGACACTCAGGTGACCCCAGGATGAGAGAATGTGGTCTTTCATGGCACCCATGTTACCAGGTGGGGACATGGGTCTCCATGACACCAAGGTGACCCCTGGATGGGAGTATGTGGGTATGATAACACAGGTGATTACAGGTGGGGTCATGGATGTCCACAACAGCTAGGAAGACCTAGTGTGAGGTGAGTCTTCTCCATACTTACCCTGGCATACTCATTGAGGCCATGGTCTAGACTGTTAATAGAGGCCCCAGTAGGAAATGAACTGAGCTTGACCTGGGCCAAGTCCACTCAGTCTGTATGAATGGAGGCGAAAGAAGATGAGAGAGGCCCACCCTTCACAGCCTCCCACAGCTTCTTGGAGCTAGGCACTTCCCCAGGGTCATCCTTTACCTCACTTCCCTCCTGGTACTTTACCTCATAAGATGTTTAGAGGCACTGACCACCTTCTGGGCCACCAGCCAGGATGCGAGGGGCAAGCACAGCCTTAATTTGTGTAGAAATCTGGGGTGTGGTAAGAGTACCTGCTGAAGAACTCTACTTTCTTTTAAGATGGTCAGGTTTTCAGGTAGTCTGGCCATCTGGGGACAGACTGGTTTCCTAAACCCCCTCCCTGTAATCCTGATATCCATGGTGACCCTTATCCCCTAGCGTTAAACATAGGCTGAGCTAAAGCCTTGCCTGTATGTGGGCCTTAGGATGGCATCTCTCTGGGTGTCCTCTAACCTTGGGCTACTAACTGGCAAAATCTTCACCCCTTACTTACTCTCCTAGGTCCCTGTCAAGACCAAAGACAAACATGTGATCCTTGAGCAGGAAACAGAGAAGTAAGTGCCCCAGAAGGCAAGTGTGGGCTGGTGCACAGGGGAATGGAGAACACGGCTGTTCAGGGCTTCTTGGGAATTCCCACCCAGGAGCCTCAGGCCATCTTCTAGGAATCCTGGGCCATCTCCCAGACTCAGCCTCCTATGGACTAAGTTTTAGTATTACTTCCCTTGCCCTTGAGGACCCTGCCCAGAGAAGGCTGTGAACTTCTCAGGCCCCACCCCTGCACCTAGTATTTTAGAGATGGTAGGGGCACAAAGCCATGTCCTTGTTTTACAGGGCAGTTGATAAAGTGGGAGGGTATAGAGTAACCTCCCAGGACCAGCAGCTGCCTGGGGGCAGAGAATGTCTCTAAAGTGGGGTGGCTATGCCTAATTCTTCCCACCTGTGTGTGAACTTTGCCCTACTCATGCTGGCAGGGCCTTGGGTGCCAAAGCCATGGAGCCCATGGAGAAGGACAACCAGCTGGGGGCACTGCTGCCTGTGCCCAAGCAGAAGCTTGCAGCTGCTGAGGAAAAACGTTCAGGTCAGAGTGGTACCAAGGCCACATCATGGGGTCCATTTGGACAGAAGGCTAGTGAGGAGGAACTTAGGAGAGAGGCCGAGGCCATACCTACTCTGTCTCTCCCCAGATGCCAGGACCTGGGTGGAGACTGAAGACATCCTGAGCCCTTTTCGGATCCCTCATTATGGTCCAGAACAAGATCTTGACAGCCTCTATCATCCAATGTATGAGGTCGAAGATGAGGAAGTACCCCAGACACGGCCTGTGATATATCGTCAGGTGCTCCAGGGTCCAGAGGAGGATCTTGACCACATCTCCCATGCCCTGGAGGACTCAGAAGAGCCCTGATCACTCTCCACTCCTGTCCTGAGGCCCAGGCTGTTGTGAACACAAACTCTTCCCCAGCTAGCAAAAATAAACAACTGCAAACAGGTGAAAGCCATGAGTATCTTTAAAACCAGCAGACCTGGGGCACAGCAGCTGTTCCCAGGAAGATGTATCACTGCTACCTATGGTTCATCAGAAGTTTCCTATGGGTCCCAGGAAGAAGTATCACTGCTACCTATGGCTCATCAGAAGTTTCCTATGGGGCACTAGGTCTAGCTGACTCTCAGCTTATGGAAAGTTCTCCTTCCTGGGCTCATTGCTCTCATGAAGGGATAATGTGATAGGTATGTCAGCAGTCACGTATGGAGACCAGTTAGGAGCAGCAGCCTCAGCAAGGAGGCTCAAAGCTATTCTGAAATTCCCACAGAAGAGGCAGAGAGAGGAAATGTATGAAAAGAGGTGGGAGGTTGGGCAGAACTCAGGTTGATGAATGTGTAGGTACCCAGGCACACGGTTTCACATGTGTATAGGTACACACATGAACAGGTACATAGTTACAAAGACACATGAAGGTGGTACGCAGTGTATAGTTAGTTACACAGGCACATAGATACGGTGGTGGCAGGTACATAGCTTCACGTGTACACAGTTATAGAGGTGTGTGGCTACACATGTGCATGGGTACACAGGCAGATACATAGGCAAACAGATGCTCATATAGATAGGTGCTCAGAAGAGTCAGAACATACACTTTCTGCCCTAGTTTTCTGGGCAGCACCTGGATCTTTCTGGGGTGCCTGCCCACATGGCCTCGCTCAGGCCTAAGCACCTGATGAATTACTTCACACTTGGTAAATAGGTACTGAGGTGACTATTAATCCCACTCTGGAGTCACAATTCTCCAGCTGTACTAGCTTGGGCAGAACAGACAGCTTAGGAGAGACCTTCAATCCCTGTCCCAGTGTGCCCAAACCCCATGAGGCTGTGTAGGTTATCTATCAATATCACACACTCTACAATATGTCTCATGTTCCCACTTCTCATGAACGTGAGCAGGAGTGAGGCCTCATGTACACCCTGGTCTCTGAGCCCAATGCAGCAGGAGACAATGTTCCATCTCACAGATACATCAGGGGTCTTCATATTACTGGAGTCCACTGCCCCCACATTGCAGATGAGCCCCCAGCATAGATAAATCTAACACTCCTACATTACAGTCCAGCGGTCCAAATCCAGGATGCTACAGATGAATTGCTAGGCTCTGACAGTGATCTCGAGGCACAGCCCTCATCTCAGGGTACTTCGCCTGTCATCCTGGTAAGAACCTGAATCTGAATGAATCTGTTCATGGTCCCTGCTCAGCAAAGCAGAAGTGCCAAAGTCCTACCCAGGTCCCAGGCAGCATCAAATCCCACATAAGGACATCATGGACATTCTTTCCTACTTTATCACTTCTGCGCCCTAGCCTGGACCTGGAAACATTCAGGGCAGGTCTTCTCATGCATGGCTAAGCCTCTCAGGAGGCACTCTAGGCCTACTCAGAGGTGCTTCATCAATTTTCCAGGCGCTTCTCAATTCAAAAAGTGTCGACAATAGAAATTATTACCAAACCCTTCACCATCATTCCTCCATCAAGTTGGAGATGGCCAGAGACCTCTACGGTGATTCAGGTAAGGCTGTCAGGAAGCAGTGCCCAGTGAACCGTCTGTCCAGTGCCCGTGAGGTCAGTTCCATGGTCAATATTTGAGCTGTCTTACCTCTATATTCCCTGAATCTAGCAGAGAACCTGCAGATGCTGGGGTTCCCAGGACCAAAAGCATCTACTGGCCCAGGGTAGTATTGTGGCCAGGATTCTTTCCAGCTTTGCCTGAGCCAGAAACCTCTGTGGGCATCTCCTCCTAAAGGACAGCTGGAGAGATAGCTCAACAGTGAAGAGTACTTCCCGTACCATAGAGGCTGTCCACTCACCTGCATTGACTCTTGGTTGTTTGCAGCTTTTGACTAGTACAGGCAAAGCTGTTATGGCCATTTACCTGCAGATGTGTGGTGCAGACACGTCCAAGCATTCAGTAGGGAAATGTTTCAGGCTCTCCTAAATTCCTCCCGCCCAATCTTGCTATTTCTATCTAGAATTCTGAGCCCCAGTGGATCCATTACCACCTGGGACAACTGAGGACTCAAAGCTGGGTTGCATCCGAATTCCTGGGCTGCATAGGTAGTGGGTGCTCAGCCTGCCAAACATAGGCATGGTGGGATCCAGCTCTGACCTTGAGCCAGGGAGGTCAGCATTACTCTTCCCAGTAGCTGAGCAGTCATCTGAGTGTTAGCATCCTTCATGTAAAGCATCCAGCCCAGCTCTGCCACCTGCCTTCTGGCCTAGAGCTCAGGGTAGCCCTAGTCAAGAGTCACTGTGTGTTGTAACCCAAGTGGGTAATGCAGAAGCTCCCAACTCCCTCAAGTATCCAGTGCAACCACCTCTAGCCCCATGTTGTGCACCCTACCCAACATCAACTACCAGCCTAGCCCTTTGCCTAGGCCCAGGCCACAGCCACAGACCCAATCCAGCTCTCAAGGTTACTCAGGCCTGGCTCTTGCTCAGTTCGCAGCCCTCAGACCAGTCCCATGCTTTATTTCCTATGTGAATTTTCCACTTGAAGATCCAGCAAGGATGGGTAGAGGGGTGCTTATCTGGAAGCTAATGGCATCCCTGGAACTCACCACAAGACAAGTTTATGAGCACAAATTCTTTAAAGATTGACAGTGACTGTTCTCTCCTCCCCACTCAGTATCACAAGTCAGGGAAGGGAGAAAAGTCTGTTAGGGCCAGCAGAGTCTCTCAAGATCTGCCAACCTCTTGAACCGCAGCCTGGAGTCCAGGTCTGGGTGCTGCCAAGGAGTGGCCTGCTGATTAGGTCAGGTGGTCTCTATGAGGATCCGAGGTCAAGAGTCCCCTTCTTGAGGATGATGTTACCATAGAGTGCCATCTCCCTGCAGGAGGGTCAGGATGCTGAGACTTTAACTTTGAACTTTTCTGCCTCTATCCCTCCTGCTCAGCAATATCCATGAGCTCTGCAGCCCAAATCCCTCCTGTCTTCCTGGGCAAAGCAGAGGTGGAGGCAGTCCCCAGAGAGCTGGATAAGGACTTGTCCAAGTCACGTGGACGAAGCAGAAACTCACCCGGTTGCAACAACAGCAAATGCCTTTTTTGCACGTTCATAAAATTCAAATCTCTCTATCTTCATGAGAGCTTTCTGGAAGACAAAATGGCATAGTAGGAGGGACTTGACTGAGGTCCTTTGGGTGGACTCCTGAGATGAGTACCCATCAGGAAATAAGTAGGGGGTAAGCAGCAGTGGGACCCTGATCTTCTAGACTCCATTTTTCTGCTTCTCCTGCTGCTGGGGTCTCAGGGAACCAGGGACAAGGGGCATTTTTCATATTCCTGTCTGACCCTGTGATGGCCAAGGTGTCTGCCAGGTGTGGATTCAGTTCAGCAAGCCTCCAAGGCATCGATTCTCAGCCTTCCTAATGCTATGACTCTTTAACACAGTTCCTCATGCTGAAGTGATTTCCAGCCATAAAATTATTTTTGTTGCTACTTCATAAGTGTAATTTTACTACTGTTATGAATCCTAATGTAAACATCTGTGTTTTCTGTTGGTTGTTTGGGGGTCATGACCAGGGGGTTGAGTACTGCTGCTCTAGACCCTCTAAAGTACCCTGGAATGCCCCTGCCCAGGACAGGAATCCTCAGGTTGGTCCTGCTCAGGCCTGCCAATGGTTCCTTTAGGAGAATGGGTGTATCCTCTGCCATTTCCACTCCCATGATCCATTCTTCCTGAGCCTCCACGAGATAGAGTCCTACAATTGGGGCTACACCCACCTTGCAGTCAGCTTCGAGCAGAAGGGATTCATAATGGTTCCATATTGGGGTCTGCAGGCCTCTCTCCTTGTCACTGGGCACTAGCTCCATGACAGCAGCCTGGGGAGAGAGGGATCAGTTCTGTGGCCCTAGGTACCTCCAGGGATCCTCTGAGGGACAGGGCCCTTAGCGGACATGTGGTCCTATGAAGTTTAATAAAGAGGCCTAGATCAGGAGCAGGGCTTTTGCTCCTCACCGGGCTGTCCACATAGGTGTCCAGGGGAAGCAGCTTCAGTACAGCCTCCAAGAGCGGTGGGATGTCCAGGCCTAGGAGAGTGGACAGGGCTGGAGTCAGGGTTCTGCTCTCCCTGTGACCTGGAGACCCACCTGTGTAAAACTTTCATTCTGGGGCCTCAGTGAGCAACAGTCAACAGGAGAATGAGGCCACAGGACCAGGACTATGTTCACCGATGGTGCTCACCATCTGCTCGGATCTCTATAGGCCCACACTGGCAGATGGAAGAGGTAGGAAAGTTGGCATCTGCAAGAACTGAAGGGAGATACGGTAAACGTTTCTAGACAGTGTGGTTCTCCCTCCCAGACATCACCTCACATATCACAAAGCCACACAACCTCCACATGCCCCATCAGGATAACCTTCCCACTCCAGTTAGTGTGGGCAGATCATGGGTCATCCCATTATGCTCCCCCAGAGCAGCAGAAAGAAGGACACTATAAATGAGGAAATGAAACCAGTGTCTGGGAGGAGAAACCGATAGTTTCACTTCAGCCTCTGATTGTCCTGTCTTGCCCTCGGTCACCAGGCTAGCTACAGAGAATGCAGCAGACCCCAGGCAGTCTGAGAGGCCACGTGGGAGGCTTGGGAACTTTCCTGCTGCTGAATTTGGAACCCGCTTTTCCCCTTTCAGAGTTTTGTGGCCTGGGTCAATGGTAGGCCTTAGCTCAGCTTTTTCCTGAAGCAGCTGGATGGCTTCTTGTTCCAAAAAGCAAGGACCCTCCCAGCCAAGGGCTCCCAGCTTCAGGCTCTCTGCAAGCTCACCAATCTCGTCTCCATGTCCCATCCGCGCAAGCGCAAACAGCAGCTCCGGGGACAGCACCTTTGGGATGCCCTTGAGCACAACCATGGCCGCAGAACTGGTGGAAGGCGGGAGCTGTGGGCAGGGCAGTGCTACATGGATTGGGGCGGGGCCAGAGGAGAGGTGGATCCAACAGCTAGGTAGCTGTTAGGCCCTTGGTTCAGGGGTGACAGGCAAAACTCTGAGGCCTGCCAGATTGTGGGAAAGTTCAGAAAGTAAAGTAAGTCCGTGTGGAAAGGACAAAAATGCCAGAGAAGCACCTTCGAAAGCAGGTTAGGCACAGCCTTGGCCCTACGATTTCTGGTGCTCCAGCCCAGATGGCACTCACATGGCCACTGCTGCCTGACTTGGTGGCAGGGATGGATGAAGGGTGAGAGGCAAGCTTTGTGCCTCAGTTTGTGAGTGACTTCATGGGATTAGGGCCAATACCAATTGTACTGGGGCCAGAAACCAAATAGTTTAAAGTAGTCGAGGTCTTTGCCAGGGCTTGGGGGAGCTCCTTTTCCGGATAGTCTGCATACATCCCATTGTCTTAAACTCTCTGAAGCCAAGGGCCAGCTACACGCTGGTGGACATGGGTGGGTTCCTGTCCTGCCAGGGTAGAGTTAGTGAATTTAGCACACACAGGTCTGGTGTGCTATGCTAGACCCAGGGTTGGGACAGCATCTCCCACCGAACATCTTAAACACTGTTCCAGTTTTCAGAACAAATGACTAAGGACTATGCACACACAAAAACTAAACCAACGAGAAGCCGGAGAGATGTTCAGTGGGTAAGTGCTCTGGCTGTACTTCCAAAAGCCTGGGGTTTGGTGGCTCACAACCATCTGTAACTCCAGTTCCAAGTGATCTATTGCCCTCTTCTGGCCTGAGTCACCAAGCACACACGCGGTACACAGACATAAATGCAGGGACAACATTCATACAGTATTTAACAACTAATAAATAGATTACCTCAGTTTCAAGATTTCCCCTCTTGAGTGGTCACCTCCTTTGCTTGTTCATTCTAACTGTGGGCCAGTCAATGGCTAGCACACACTTTCCTTCATGCTCAGGCTTAATACGTAAACACTAGGACCAGGGAGACGGATCAATGGCTAAGAGCACCAGCTGCTCTTCCAGAGGACCCAGGTTTGATCCCCAGCACCCACATGGTGGCTCACAACTATCTGTAACTCCAGTCCCGGGGAATCCAATGTCCTCTTCTTGGGGGGCGGAATGGGCTTCACCAGAAGAAAGGAGCTGAGACTTGGCTTCTGGAATAGAGAGCTTTGGTTGCGAGAGTGTGTAGTGACCATGGTCTGGGCTGTGTATTAACTTCATAAAACAAACTTTGAATATTTGGATATAATGTATATACCCTCATCTGGAGTTGAGGTAGACCTCAACCCTCACCTCTCAACTCCCCCAACCTCCTGTTGTCATTTGAGTCAGGATGGTTCCAGCTGTCCAAAAACTTGATATATAAACCAGACTGGCCTTGAACTCAAGACATCTGCTGGCCTCTGCCACCTGAGTGCTGGGACTAATGATTTCCCTCACTAGGTGCATTTTATGCAAATGCTCTGAGGTTCAGATGGAAACTTCTTCCATATAGATCTCCACTCTCACACAGACAGGTGCAGAGGGTGCTGCAGAACAGCCCTGATGTGATCCTGCCACAGCGAACAAGCAGTCATTTCCTCATACTGAAGTTCTGGGCATAGTGCATGCTGGGATCCTGGCTTCATACTGCTGAAATGCTAGGGCTAGTGTAGAAGGTCACTGTCCTACTGTCTGTCCATTATAGCCCAGACAGAACCTGTGCACTATGTCACTATGGATTACCTGGCTGGGGATAGTGGTATATAACTGAAGTCACAGTTATCTGAAAGGCTAGAGCAGGCAGGTCTGCACCCAGGAGCTCAAGACAAATATATATTGAGCAATATATTGAGATGGCTTCACAAATAAATATCTATCACAGTATTGCGAGAATGGTATGTCTTCACCTCAGCATAAAACATTAGGTATTTTTCTATTTTGTTTTGTTGTTTTGGGTTTTGTTTGTTTGTTTGAGACAGAGTTTCTCTGTGTAGCACTGGCTGTCCTGGAACTCAGTCTGTAGATTAGGCTGGTCTTAAACTCACAGAGATATACTTACCTTGGTCTCCCAAGTGCTAGGACTAAAGGCATGAGCCATAAAGGCCCAGCAAACATCAGGCTTTAAACAAATGTACTATAGCATGAACAAACTCGGAGGATATTTGTCTTAGCTTAGGCTTCAACACGATACAACTTAATGGCTTGCTTCCCACAATTCTAGAGGCTAGAAGTTGAAGCAAAGCAGATTTGCTGTCTGGTGAAGTCAGACTTCCTGGTTCATCCTCATGTCTTCTCATTTCATCTTCAGGGAAAGGGGTTGCAAGCACTCCCTTGGGGCTAACAGACACACTTATGAGCCCCCTCACCGTGTAGCATTTTTAAGACTACTACTTTTAGGATTTTAACATAGGAACTCTGCTGGGGATGTTGTTCATCGCCTTGTGCCAGTGGAATAATAAACACAAAAGAATGAATACTCTGATTCCACTCATGAGGAACCTAGAATCATCGCATTCTCATAGAAAGTAAAAATGCTGGGGCCGGGGGCTGGGGGTGAGGTCAGCCTCTAGTGGAGCCAGTTGTAGCTTGCGAAGATGAAGCCTTGGAGACTGATGGTGGGGATGGTGAAGTTCGTATCTTCCTGTTGAGTCCCTCAGCTGACACCCTGATGTCAAAGTGCTTGATGGTGTACACAGATGTTGTTAAGATGATGAAGTTAAAAACACACAAACAGCCGTGGTGTCGGCAACATGCCTTTAATCCCAGCACTCAGGAGGCAGAGGCAGGCGGATCTCTGTGAGCTAGAGATCAACCTGGTCTATGTAGTATGTTCCAGGAGAGCCAGTGCTACACATCGATACCCTATCTGTAAAAAGAACAGCAATAGTAATTGGAAAACACATTCATTGTCTAGAAACAACTAACTGTAGGTGAGTTGGAACTAAACTGACATAGTCACTTTAACTGAATCATTTATGCTTGGAGTCAGCACCCAGGGCCACATCCCACTTGAAGCCACATCCTGAGCTGTGTACTGTTGACACTGTTGACAGTGCCCAGGGGCTGGGTGGTCCAAGCACACATCTGCCCCTGAGGTGAAATAATATCAAAAATAAAAAATCAAGACACCTCAAAAGCTTCCCAGATTTCTGATTTAGAAGACTGTGAGAGACTGACATCCAACACTGAAGGTTTCAGGCCACACTGCGAGTACCTGAGCTGTGGCCACAGCCCCAACGCCTTCAGTAGGAACTGCACTCTACACTACCCTTTTTTTTTTGTTTGCCTCTCAATCAACAGGCTGAGCGTTCCTTTCCAGGGTGGCCCAAGGCTCAGCTGCTGGCTCTCAGTGGTCTTTGAAGTTGGCCTTCCTTTTCTCCACAAATGCAGTCATCCCTTCTTTTCGGTCATCCTGGCAGGAAAAGGAAGGAGGGAGGTGAAGTTCGTATCTTCCTGTTGAGTCCCTCAGCTGACTGCCTGCGTCACCAAGGTGCTCTCATGTCCTCCTCCTTGCCTGTTTTCCAAGCTCATTGAAAGGACAGTGGTTCTGCACTGGGCCCACCTGCAGCCCGTGAAAGATGGGATTCCCCACAAACAGTGCTATGCTTGGGGATGAAGTTGTATACCCAGGACACAGTCCACCAGGAGACATGAGCACCAGGAAACTCAAGTTTACATCACCTCTGAATTTGGCAGGGTCTGAGCTGGGAATCTTTCACAGAGCTGTGGGGTAGCAACAGAACTCTACACTTGCCGCTTCCTTAGCCTGTGGACACACTATGCGCACACATCTTCACTTCTTTTTTTTTTTGGCCCAAACCATCTAAAATATTTTTAAATTTTTACGTGTATGTGTATGTGTGTGTGTGTGTGTGTGTGTGTGTGTGTGTGTGTGTGTGTGTGTAGTAAATGCAGGTGTAGCACAGAGATCAAAGGTGTGATATCATTCGGAGCTGGACTTGCAGGGGATCGTGATGTAGATGCTGGGACGTGAACATGCTCTAAAATGCTGAGTCAGCTCCCCAGCTCCTTAATTTTTTTTTTTTTTTTTCAAATAAAACACTTAGCACTGGGCTAGTAGATAATGCACCTGAATGATCAGAAGATTCTTTGAGCTTCTGAGAAGAGATTAACTATAGCTTTTTTTTTTTTTTTTTTCCAAATAAAACACTTAGCACTGGGCTAGTAGATAATGCACCTGAATGATCAGAAGATTCTTTGAGCTTCTGAGAAGAGATTAACTATAGCCAAGTATGGTGGCACAATCCTTCAATCTCAACATTCAGAAGGCCAGGGCAAGCAGAGCTCTGTGTTCAAAGCCAGTCTGGTCTACATAGTGAATTTCAGGCCAGCCAGGGCTACATAATGAGACTCTGTCTTAAAAATACACAAACAAGCAAATGAAATAAGATAGGGGTTGTAGGGTGGTGGTTAGAGATGGCCCAGCAGCTATAAGCACTTGCTACTCTTGAATAGGATCTGGGTTTGGTTCCCAACACTTATGTGGTGGCTCATGACAGTCTGTAACTTCAGTTCCAAGGTCTTCAATGCCCTTTTCTGTCTCTACAGGCATCAGACACACATACAGTATACTTATATACATGTAGGCAAAACACACACACACACACATATATGTGTATATATATATATGATAAACAATATTTAGAGATGGGTTCTTTGTGTTGCACAGGCTAGTCTCAAATTCAAGTAATTCTCCTCACTTCTAAGTTTTGGAACTACTGCACTCAGCTACAAATTCCACTTTATATACAGAAGCTGCCATTTAGTGGGGGTAATTCACAGGGCCTTTTTTCAGTAATGAGGTCTCTACACCTTCTGCAACAGAAATGAACTTGAATCCTAAGCAGAATATTTGGTACTCACAGTAGCAAAGGTAGAATAGAAGAGCCTCTTCTCCAGCTTATTTCCTTCTGTTAAGGTCATTTCAAAGGCTGAAAAAGAAGCCCTGGAATTACATACTGAAGTGCTGAATGTGGGGATACCCATGTGGGATTGACTGTGATACACAGAAAGGGCCACAGGCCATGTGGCCTTCATGCTGATTCAGCTCTCCCCACTTTGCAAGTACACAGCCCATGTTGAAGTAGCCATGGAAACAAACTGTTCTCCTAGGCCTCCTAAGCATCATTGTGGTGGTCCAGGGTCCTTAGGAAGGAAAAGCACCAGAACTGGACAAAGAACAAATAGCAGAATCTATCTAGTTATGAGGACCTGTGGTGGCTGATAAAACTGAACATAGAGACACAGTAAAGCATGAGGAACAGAAGAGGATGGCTAGGCAGCAGGGACAGCACCTGCTCCCACCTTCCTTCCAGTGCAGAATATTGTCTAGTGTACACTGATGCAGAAGACCTGAGGTGATTCTGCCTGCCACTGTGACCTTGTGAGAATCCTCAGCTGCACCCTGTGTGCTCATGGCGAGCAGCAACCCTGAAAGGCTAGCTGTCCCATCCGGCGATAGCAACAACTTTTCTATGTCATATTTTTTGCTCTCAAGCTGACTCTACATGTGACACTGAGCAGAAACACAGCGTCATTCCAAATACTGAGATACATTATTACATTAAGATTGTATTCCTCGGGCTGGAGAGATGATCCAGTGGGTATGAGAACTTGTGCTCTTGCAGAGAACCTGGGCTCCCTTCCTAGATACCACGGGAGGCACACAACTGTCTGTAACTCCAGTTCCCAAAGGTTCTATGTTCTATGCTGCACCATGCACACGCGTGATACACACATACACACACACACATATGCACCCAAAACTCTCATGCACATAAAATAAAAATAAGTAAAATCTTTGAAACATCCACGAATACTCCATTTAGGTCTTTGTACCTATTTAATAAGCTGGGTATCTCACAATTCCTTGTAACTCCTGCTCTGAGATCTGATGCCCTCTGCTGTTCCCTGTGTTGGAATACATTATATTTAGAGGATAAATTTACGGTGCTAGGCTTGTAAAAGCAACATTGCTTTTTAACATGTAGAGCCATGAGGACTCTGTTTCTACCTTGAATGTACGCTGTCAAGTGGCCTGAGATGGAACACTTCCTGGTGCAGTTGAGCTATTCTTAAAAAAAAAAAAGAAGTCTTACTGTTGTAAAATATTTCACTGCCTCAGCTATTCCTACAAGGTAATGGGTTATAAGATTAAATAGGCTAACTGCTAAGTTCTGCTTTTGTATGAAACGCTTGCTTGGATGGCTGAGGTACCTGCTGGATGCCTGTTACTAAATCAGGCCTTACCTAGAGAATTCTCTCAGGTTTGGTCTTGGCCAGTCTCTTTTTAATAAAAAGCCTCTAATTTACTAAAACCAAAACTTGAGTCAAACTGGTGACTCTCTGAACAACCCCAGACCCACAAAAGTGTTCCTACATGAAAGGCACACATATCTACATGTATACAGACATGTATACAAATTCACACACATGTTAATAAATAACATAAATATTTGTCTTTTAAAAAGTCTCCAAGATTGGTGTGGTGATATATGCCTACAATCCTAGCAACTGAGGCAGATGTATCCAGAGTCTGAGGATAGCTTCAGTTACAGAGTACAACTTTGCCTCACAGTCCCAACAAGGGCTCAGCCAGATGGGTCAGTGGATAAAGGCCTTCATTGCCAAGCCTAACAATAACTAGAATTCAATCTCTGGAACCCAAATGGTGAAGACAACTGACTTCTCAAAGTATTCCCTGACCTCCACATGTGCACATCAGATACCCTTCAATAAATTAAAATGCAAAATGAAATAAATAAATGAGGACATTGAAAGAGAAGAAAAAAGAAAGGATGAGGCATCCTGAGAAAGGCAGGTCAGGCCAGCTTCATGAGCTGAGAGAACCCATGAAGATCCTTCATATGAGCTGTGCTACTGCAGACACCAGGCTACTGCCTGCTTGTACAACCAGAGCACAGGCGCAGGAGGGAACCATTCAATCCAGGTCCCTGGTGACAACTTTCCCTTGAAGCACAGACCATGACTTCAGGGACTGTAACTCCATTTTTAGTTTTCCCTTTGTGCCTGACACTGCATTGCTACTATGTCCCAGTCTTGGGTTCTGGTATAAAGAGACACTCAGAGTGTCTTGACAGACATTTGAGTGACCAAAACCTGGAACACTATGGCAGACTACAATCCTGAGGACTTTCCCATTGCTGCCTGGGAATAGGTGGGGTCATTTGGAATCTTACAACTTCATCTACACAGTCTTGTAGACTCTTTCCATTTTCCTTTCCAGCAGACTCCTACCTGCATTCACAGATTCCTTGGCCATGGCTACTATAATTTTGGAATGGCTGGCAATTTTTTCGGCACATTGGATGGCCTCTTCAACCAGGGTTTCAACAGGAAAAATCTTGCTTACAAGACCTAAAATATAAAAAGTATGAACAGCATGCAGAAATATCACCATCCACTTCCTGTGGCACTCAGTGACACCCAGGCCAGTCCTCTGGGTCCAAAACAAGAAATGTTAACCCTAACAATGGGTGACTCTGCGCTCTCCACTGCTAGGTTCCAGTCCCTGAACACTTAAATTGCACAGGCCATGCTCTCTACAGGATCAAATGGCACAGTGAGTCTATGGTCACTGCCAAGGGCAGGGGAAAGGCTAGCCTTTAAGGGCCTTTCAAAGGTAGTGGGAAGAGATGTTATTGTTTCTAACCTGAATAATATGTTGCCACTCTCTTGTGGATAACATATTTCAAGATATGAAAACCCAACACCATGCAAAGGTTTTAAGATATGTGGATAGTTCAAAGGCTGTTATTGAGAAAGCAGACATATCCAGACTGCAACCAGTAGCCTTGAGCTGTGCACTGAATATTGGTGCCTGTAAACTGAAGATGTCAAATTGGCAAGGAGCAACTGACAGTTGTCTGGAGGCTCTCGAAATGGACCCGTCCAATACTAAAGCACTATACCACAAAGCACAAGGATGGCAGGGATTAAAAGAATATGATCAAGCATTGGCTGATCTTAAGAAAGCACAGGAGATAGCCCCAGGAGATAAAGCTATCCAGGCAGAATTGCTTAAAGTCAAACAAATGATAAAGGCACAGAAAGATAAAGAAAAGGCGGTGTATGCAAAAATGTTTGCCTAAAAGAATTAAACTTTGCTTAAATATTATGCATTGATTATATAAAGGGTAATGTAACTTACTGTCTACATAAGGTCCCTGAGGTGTTTCCCTGATTCTTTGTCATCATTGTTTACATAGAAGTACTGGCATAGGTTTCTTCTTAATAAAGTGGTTATGAGATACAAAAAAAAAAAAAAAAAAAAAAAAAAAAAAAAAAAAAAAAAAAAAAAAAAAAAAAAAAAAAAAAAAAAAAAAAAAAAAAAAAAAAAAAAAAAAAAAAAAAAAAAAAAAGAAAGAAAGAAAGAAAGAAAACCCAACACCAGAAACTTAGGGCTCCAGGGGCAGTTACCCATGGGGATACCAGATGTAGCCCGAGTCTCCCCCAGCTCACATCAGATACTTTACCTGCTTGCTTGGCATCCTGGGCTGAAATGCGGTCACCAGTGAGGACTATCTCCATTGCTAGTGACTTGCCAACAGCACGAGTGAGTCTCTGAGTGCCCCCTGCACCTACAGGGAGAGATTTGTGATCTCAGCTGGCTCTTTGCCACGTGACATTAGGAAGGTCTGGGATTCTTCTCAGTGACAGAGGTTTAGCATGCATGAAGTCCTTGGTTCCTTCTCAGCGTTAAAAAGGAAGAAAGAAAAATCAGATTGGCTCTTTCTCCACCACTCTATGTGTCTCTGAAAGCATGTGCTGGATCAAATCCCAGTATCAGCTGCCTTCACTGCAGACCTGAACAAATGCACTAAACTCACTGCCCAGGATCTCAGAACAAGCCTGGTCAAACCCAGAGAGCAGTGGAGGCCTCCTCTGAATGTGGTCTCTGCCTTGAGGGATTAAGTCCTTTCTCTTTGAGGGTGCACCTTCTCCTGCCAGGTCTAACCGGTGGCTCCAGAGAACAATGGGATTGCTTTCTCAACATCTCAGGGCTTCCCCAGGCAGTGGGGGATGAGAATTCCACAGCCTGATATACTTAACTCAGGAAGGTCACCTGACCTGCTGTGCCAGTGACATAGAAATGGACAGAGCCAGAATCACATGGGACAGAGTTCTTGGTGTAAGCCCATGGCTACTCATCTCTGTTTCAAGCTTTAGGTGTACAAAACTCTTAAAGATATATGAATCATGAGCAGGAAAGAACAGCCGTGGCCAAAACCAGTGTCAATTCTGTGATATTGTCAGATTTAGGATCTGTATATTTTTAAGAGCTGGACATGGCCTGAGGCTCGCAGCCTGTGCCAACCTTCACCTGCTCTGTCTTTCAAGTGCAGGTTGGTAAAGAGACAAGAGCTGTGCATCTGGGGCCTGTGGCTGGATGCAAGCAAGCCATGGGGTTGAGACTCAGGCTTGCCTGGTTATAGTTGACACATTCTTTTTTTTTTTTTTTTAAGATCTATTTATTCACTATGTATACAGCATTCTGCCTCCATGCATGCCTACACACCAGAAGAGGGCAACAGATCTCATTATAGATGATTGTAAGCCACCATGTGGTGGCTGGGAATTGAACTCAGGACCTCTGGGAGAACAGCCAGTGTTTTTAACCCCTGAGCCATCTCTCCAGCCCCAGCTGACACATTCTTACCTGGGATGGTCCCCAGCAGGATTTCTGGCTGTCCAAACTGGGCTTTCTCACCGGCATAGATGATATCACACATCATGGCAAGTTCACAGCCCCCACCAAGCTGCCAAAAAAAAAAAAAAATAATAATAATCATCAGGTGGATTTTACCAGACGAGCACAGGCAGAAAATCACTCTATTTGCTTAAAGAACTTTTCTAATACATGAAACAGAGTCAGACAACAGCTAATGTTAACCCAGAAGAACAAAACTAGATTAAAGTGATCTGATAAATATAAGAGGGATGTTGCTTATGAGGGGCTTGTAGACTTTTAGGCAAAGGACCAACCAAGCAGTAAATGCTTTTGATTTTGTGGTACATAACTCTCAGCCTAAGATAGTGACTCAGAATCAGTTGGTGAAGACAAGGGCATGAATGTGTGTGGCTGGCCACCCCCAGGGACGGGTTTCATTAAATAATCAGCATGTGTGATAACCCCATGGTTTTTCCATGGGCTAAACTAGCCCTGCATTTCTCAATGGCCTAGTGAAACAGGAACACTAGTGGGCACACAAAGTACTCACAGCCTTTACACATGTTTTTTTTTTTTTTTTTTTTTTTTTTTTTTTTTTTTTTTTTTT
>PVIH01022058.1:0-28147 GCA_004025045.1 Sigmodon hispidus | reverse complement strand
CTTTGTCAAAGATCAGGTGTTCATAGGTTTTTGGGTTAATGTCTGGATCCTCAATTCTATTCCATTGGTCCACAAGTCTGTTTTTATGCCAGTACCAGGCTGTTTTTATTACTGTAGCTCTATAGTATAGTTTGAAGTCAGGGATGGTGATACCTCCTGAGGTTCTTTTGTTGAGTAAAATTGTTTTGGCAATCCTGGCTTTCCTGTTATTCCAAATGAAATTGAGTATTGTTCTTTCAACGTTTGTAAAATATTGTGTTGGGTTTTCAATGGACAGTGTATTGAATCTGTAGATTTCCTTTGGTAGAATTGCCATTTTTACTACTATGTTGATCCTACCAATCCAGGAACATGGGAGAGCTTTCCACTTTCTGATATCCTCTTCAATTTCTTTCTTCGTTGATTTAAAATTTTTGTCAAATAGGTCTGTTACTTCTTTGGATATAGTTACTCCAAGGTATTTAATACTATTTGCAGCTATTATAAAGGTTCATGTTTTCCTTATATCTTTTTCAGCTCTTTTAACTTTAGTGTATAGAAGGGCTACTGATTTCTTTGAGTTAATCTTGTATCCTGCTACGTTGCTGAAGGTGTTGATCAGCCATAGAAGTTCCCTGGTTGAATTTTGTGGGTCACTTATGTATACAATCGTATCATCTGCAAATAGAGATAGCTTCACTTCTTCTTTTCCAATTTGTATCTCCTTAATCTCCTTTCATCCTCTTAGTGCTTTAGCTAAAACTTCGAGAACTATATTGAATAGATAAGGGGAGAGAGGACATCCATGTCTAGTTTCTGATTTTAGTGGGATTGCTTTGAGTTTTTCTCCATTAAGTTTGAGGTTGGCTGTCAGCTTCTTGTAGATCAACTTTATTATATTGAGATATTGTCCCTGTATTTCTGATCTCTCCAGAGCTATTATTTTAAAGGAGTGTTGGGTTTTCTCAAAGGCTTTTTCAGCATCTAAGGATATGATCATGTGATTTTTTTCCTTTAGTTTGTTTGTATGATGGGTAATGTTTAAGGTTTTTCGTATGTTAAACCAACCCTGCATTTCTGGGATGAAGCCTACTTGGTTGTGATGGATGATATTTTATATATATTGCTGTATACAGTTAGCCAAAATTTTGTTGAGAATTTTAGCATCAATATTCATGAGGGTAAATGGGCTGTAATTCTTCTTCTTTGTTGTGTCTTTGAGTGGCTTGGGTATTAGGGTAATTGTGGCCTCATAAAAGGAATTTGGCAATATTCCTTTAGTTTCTACTGTGTGAAATAGTTTGGTAGTAATTCTTTGAATGTCTGGTAGAATTCTGCACTGAAACCATCTGGACCTTGGCTTTTATTTGGGGGGAGCCTTTTAATGACAGCTTCAATTTCCTTAAGGGTTATAGGTCTGTATAGGTAATTAATCTGTTCTTCATTTAATTTTGTTAAATGATACTAGTCCAGAAAGCTATCCATTCCTTCTAGGTTTACCATTTTTGTAGAATATAGATTTTCAAAGTATGATCTGATAATTCTCTGGATTTGCTGGGGATCTCTTGTTATGTCCCCCTTTTCATTTCTGATTTTGTTAATTTGGACACTCTCTGCTTTTTGATTACTGTGGATAAGGGCTTATCTATCTTGTTGACTTTCTCACAGAACCAACTCTTTGATACATTGATTCTTTGGATTGTTCTTTTTGTTTCAATTGTATTGATTTCAGCTCTAAGTTTGATTGTTTCCTTCTAGGTGAGTTTGCTTCTAATTGTTCTAAGCTTTCAGATGAGTTGTTAGTTCTCTAGTTTGGGATTTCTCTAGGTTTTTCATATAGGCATCTAGTGCTATGAATTTTCCTCTTAAGACTGCTTTCATTGTGTCCCACAAGTTTGGGTACATTGTGGATTCATTTTCATTAGATTCTAGGAAGACTTTGATTTCTTTCTTAATTTCTTCCTTGACCCAGATATGGTTCAGCTGAGTGATGTTTAGTTTCCATGAGTTTGTAGGCTTTCTGTGATTTTTGATGTAGTTGAACTCTAACTTTAGGCCCTGGTGGTTCGATATGTTACAAGGGATAATTGATATTTGCTTAATGACCAATTATGTGGTCAATTTTAGAGAAATTTACATGAGAAGCTGAGAAATATGTATATGCCTTTGCATTTGGGTGGAAGCTTCTGTGGATATCTATTAAATCCATTTGCATCATAACCTCTTTTAGACTCCTTATTTATCTGTTGAGTCTCTGTCTGGTTGCCCTATCCAGGGGTGAAAATGTGGTGTTGAAGTCTCCCACTATTAGGGTGTGAGAATTAATGTGGGATGTAAGCTTTAGCAGTGTTTCTTTTACATAGGCAGGTGCCCTTATATTAGAGGCATAAATATTCAGAATTGAAGTATCCTCTTGATCAATTTTTTCTGACGTGAATAAGTAATGTCCATCTTGGTCCCTTTTAATTGCTTTTAGCTTAAAGTCTACTTTATTAGATATTAGGATTGCAACCCCTGCTTGTTTCTTAGGACCATTTGACTGGAAAATCTTTTCCCAACTCTTTACTCTGAGCCTTTGTCTGTCTTTGTGCTTGAAGTGTGTTTCTTGAATGCAGCAGAAGGATGGCTTCTGTTTTTGTATCCATCTTGTTAGCATGTGTCTTTTTATAGGTAAGTTAAGTTCATTGATATTAATGGATATTAGTGACCACTGATTGATATTTCCTGCTATTTTTGGTGGTAGCTTGTATGTATTTTCTTTCTCTGCGCTATTCTTCTCTGAGATTATTGATTGTTTGTGATTTCTTGGGTGTATCTGGTGTCCTTAGGTTGGAGTTTTCCCTCTAATACTCTCTGTAGTGCTGGATTGGTAGATAGATATTGTTTCAGTCTGACTTTGTCATGAAATATCTTGTTTACTTCATCTATGATGATTGATAATTTTGCAGGGTATAGTATTCTAGTTTGGCAGCCATGCTCTTTTAGCGTCTGTATAACTTCTAACCAAGCCCTTCTAGCTTTCATTGTTTCCATTGAATAGTCAGGCGTTATTCTGATGGGTCTGCCTTTATATGTGAGTTGGCCCTTTTCTTTTGCAGCTCTTAAAATTTTTTCTTTGTTCTGTATGTTTTGTGGCTTGATTATTATGTGGCATGGTGACTTTTTTGGGGCGTCATATCTATTTATTGTTCTGTAAGCTTCCTTATCTTTATAGGCATTTCCTTCTTTACGTTAGGAAAATTTTCTTCTATGATTTTATTGAAAACATTATCTGTGCCTTTGAGCTGGTATTCTTCTCCTTCTATTCCTATTATTCTCAAGTTAGTTCTTTCAATGGTGTCCCAGATTCTTGAACATTTTGTGTTATGGCTTTTTTGGTTTTAGTATTTTCTTTGACTGATATATCTATTTTAGCTACTGTGTCTTCCACTTCAGAGATTCTCTCTTCCATATCTTGGATTCTGTTGGTTATGCTTGTATCTTTAGTTCCAGCTTTTTTCTTCAGGTTTTATATTTTCATCTTTGCCTCATTTTGTGCCTTTTTTATTGCTTCTATTTCAATTTTTAGTCCCTGACATGTTTCTTCTATTTTTTGGTTTACCTTTTCTTTGTTTTCTTTCAAAGATTTATTCATCTCTTCCAAATTTTTTTTTTTGTATTTTCTTCTATTTCTTTAAGGGAATTTTTTGTATCTTCTTTGAGGGATTCAATGATCTTCATAAAGGTGTTTTTTTGTGTTGCTTCCTGTTGCTTCCTTTTCATTGCTCAGTTCAGGCCTTGTAGTTGTAGAACCACAACTTTCTTCTGGAGTTACCTTGTTGTTCTTTATATTATTATACGTATATTTGCACTGGCATCTGCCCATGGCTTCAGTGGTTCATGATTAGGTGGCTCCTGGTCAGTTGTGACAAGAGAACTTGTGTGTCTCCTGTCACCTCTTAGCAAGGGGTCTGCTCAATCTCTGACTTTGCTCTGGGCAGGGGTCTGAATTTCAAGTCCTCAGTCCTTCTCTGCTGATGCAGTTGAGGGCAGGGTCATCATGTGATACCCCTCTTTTAGGTGCACCTGAAGGAGCCCCTCACAGCCAAACTCTACTCCTATCTGCTAAAGAGGGTGTGTAGACATGCGCCACAGACAGAACCCAGTCCCTGAACACTGGGAAAGTGTATTTTTGTGGATTCAAATTATGGCCCTCCTTGGAGAAGGAAGAAAGAGACATCAATAAGCAAGGCTTTTTAAACTAGATCAGATTCGCTGTAGAATAAAAGTGAAGTGAAATGACAGAATTTGAGATCTAGAATGATTTTTAACACAGTCCACCCTCTCATTTCCCTGTTAGATAATACTGAACTGATATTTAATCTATTTTCTTCTAAAAGTTTCATGAGTGTTTGTATTTCTACTTAGGTCTGCAAATGTGTGTGCAAATATGACCTATGTTTTAGTAACAGGAGCACTCTCTGTCCCCAATTCTGCTATGGCTTTTGTTAGTTGTTTGATCAAAAATTAATACATTTGACTGTTCTGAGCCTTATACTTCTACCTATAAAAAGGATGTTATAGTAGAACTAACCTCACAAGGTTAAACACTTGATGTCTTAAAGAAATAATATGTGCTTCTTAAGTATATACAAATATGTGTATGGGAACTTTGCCTACAAGTATATATATATATGCATGAGTATACACTCATAAAGCATATATAAATTTTATTTAAACACAGAGGTTTGCCATTTCAGGCCGTCCTGAACTCACTGTATAGCTGAGGATGATTTTGAACCCCAAATCCTCCTGCTTCTGCCTCCTCAGATGTAGTAAGACAGTTTCATAGAGTCGAGGAAATTTGCTCAAACCAATTGCCCAGGCATGCACATAACATATTTCTTTACAAGCCTGAGGAATTTGCCTGAGGGCCTAGGAACAAGCTCTGCCCAGAGTTCCTAGCAACAGATGCTTTCAGAACTCCTTATCATGCCTAGCCAATGAGTGGTCTGGGTTCTAGGAGAAGGGTGTCTAAGGCTCTCCCCATTGCTGAATTAATGAGTCTGTAGTCTGCTCTTCATCTGACTCCTGAGGTCTGTGTTGTTGACTTCACACCTTCTCACCCCTTTCTGGAGGGAACTGTTAAAACTCGATAACATCCTCAAATGAGGATTACAGGCATGTGTTGCCATACCCAATTTATGTAGCGTTGGGTATTGGCCTTAGAGCCTTATGTCTCTAAAAAGTATTATAGCAAATGAGCTATATCCCTAGACACTAAAATTTCTTAACATATATTACATGCTTGATAAATGTCAATTATTTTATTTTGGATGTACATTGAGGTATGTATCTCCATTTTTTTTTATTTTATGTGTGTGGGCAATTTGTCTACATGTATGTCTATGTACCACATGTATGCCTGGTGCCTGCAGAGGCCAGAAGAGAGCATTAGTGTTATACTCTTGTGACTGACATGTGGGTGTTGAGAATAGAACCTGTGTCCTCTAGTGGAGTAGTAAGGCCTCTTAAATACTGTGTTACCTATGCAGCCCCCATGTTGTCAGTTTTTAAGGTCACACTTGACACTAAAAAAGGACACCTTAAGAAATGACCCACAACTAGTTATATGCAGAAAATAAGTGACTTTGGAGTTCTGCGCCCTAAATGGGAGGTCTATATCACACTGCTACCATCAGGGCTCAGAATCTTCCTGGATGATGATGTAGAAAGATTGTAAGAACAAGAGCTAATAGATGGCTTCAGGGGAACAGTGTTCGTCATATACAAGAGGGTAGTTTCACATCTAAATTCACAGCAATTGGGACAGCATGCACAAGGGCTGCACAAGTTACAGGCAGACAAAATCACAGCATATGATACAAAGTCCACCACCTCTAGCTGTGAAGCTGCTAGCATTTGATAGCTGCTGGTACAGAAAAAGTCCATTTTCCTTAACATTTCCTCACAGATAGTTTGACCATATCTCTGGGCAGTCTCAATACCCAAGAGTAGTAAGCCAATATAAACTGGACATTATGGATTTAAGAGAGTTGGGAGGAATAAATACACTCAAAATACATTGTATGAAATGTGTATATTATTCTAAAAGAAGTAATAAAACATTATTTTAATAAATGACTCTGGGAAGAAAGAGATGGAGAGTAAATATGAGTTACTGTATACCACTATTAAGTTTGGGTGTCAATTAGTTACATTAATTTTTATGATTTTTTTAAGTCCTGCTATCTCATTAACTTGCCACAAAGTTTCAATTGTTAGTTACAGTTTATATCTTTGTCTTACAACTAAAAGCTGAACTGTAAGTCACTCCTACATATTTCTTGTCTAAGGTAGCAGTCCATATTTGGTACTTTATTGGCCTCAGAGCAGAAATGAAGGAAAGTGCTAAGGATCAGCTAATGATACTAAAGAATCTGCTGGACAGTAGAATTTTGTCACTTCCTTTTGCATTCATTTGCCCAATCCAATCACATACCACAGCTAATGTCAGTGACTTACACAGGTAACAGTATGAACATTTTGAAATATAAACCTTTTTCTACTCTATCTAATAAGATATATTGTTTGGGGAGGTTAGGAAGAAGGTTTGTTCAGAGCTTGTCACATAAGCATGAAGACTTGAATTCAGATCCTCAGTACCCTCACAAAAAAGCCAGGTGTGGTAGCACATCTCTGTGATCCTAGTTCTAGGCAGGCAGAGACACCTAGAGATCCTTGGAGATCTTGACCCCATAGAACCAAGTCAGTGAGCTCCAGATTCAGTGAGATAGCCTGTCTCAAAAATGAAGTGGAGAACTGAGGAAGTCATCGAATTCCAACCTCCAATTTCTACATGTACACACACAAATGCACAGGTGCACCACAAATCACACACACACACACACACATATTCTACTATTTATTGAGTTGTACATGCTGATTGCAAAATCACATCATTTCTAAGTCACATGTTGTCTATGTCCCTGATTGAGAAAGTTTATGCACTTTCTCATTAAAAAAAAAAATCTTAGTGTGATGAATTCTCAAGAAAGGTTCAAAGATGATAGACAGCCATAAACTTTATCTGAATAGAACTTGAGGTTACAAGGGAAAAATATTTGATATATAATGACAGGATTGCAACTGTGATGCTCAAAGGGCAGGTACAGGGTGCCTCAAGAAAGTAAAAACAGAGTCAAGAACAGTTTCTTTGAGGAAGTTGTGACATGGCTCAGTGGTTAAAGTGCTTCCCATATAAGTGTGAGGATCCAGATTTGGATCTCCAGATCCCACAAACATTGTTAGCATGGCAGCTTACATTTGAAATACTAGCACTTGGTGGGTGGAGACAAGGGTATCCTTAAAGCTTACTGGCCAGACAGCCTAGTCAGTTGGTGAGTCTGAAGTGCAGTGACAGACCCTAGATCAAAATCAGAAAAATGAGTGAATAGCAGTTGAGGAAGACACTCTCTGGCCTCTACCCAAATGTGTGCACACCCATTACAGGTACATGGCATGCACACCAAAGAACAAGAAAAAAAGAAAGTGAAAGGAGGTGATCTTTTATCTGGACTATGACTAGTGGACCAGATAGTGGGTCAAATGTGGAGATGGGACTCATGTGCAAAGGTCTGAAAGAAGAAATGGTAGTGCTGGATTTTAGTGCACAGTCATGTCAGGGATGAGACTATGTCAGAGGCCACAGGTGAAGGATGTCAGGTTGCTCAAGGAAGGCAAAGAGTCATGCTTTCTCACAGAAAGGAGGGAACACAAATTCAGGGCCTTTCTGTTTTACTTGTCCAGTAACAAGAAGGGAATAGGCTTGGTGCTTACTTTAGAATTTTGTTTAACAGATAATTTTTGCAAAGCCTTTGAAACAGTTTAGTGTAGGATCATCTCTATGCTTATTCCTAAAGCACAGGGAACAAGAAACACAGTGGCTGTGCCATAATGTATCAAGGAATTCCAGTCAAGACACTAAGGCTGACCAACAATAACCACTAAGCCTTTACACACTTACTATGATGGCGTCATGAAGGAGCAGAGGGGCATTGTGAACTTCTCAGGTTTCCAGTTACCCCCACAGGACAGGTAGATCAGGGTAATGTGGGAGTTCTGGGACCATCTCTGCCATGAGCCAGGGACATGATGCTCCTGCCTCATTATGGGTCATGGAAGGGAGGAGAGAACAGGAGGAGAACAGAAAACAGCAGCAAAGTAGCCACAACTGAGAAGGAAGACTCCTGACAGCACCCAGAGAGCAGCTCAGCTGATGCACCTGATAAGGAGGCCTCCAAGGGATGCACCTGATGACCAACGAAGATGTACCTGTTGGGGGTCTCAGGTGGGCCTGAGTCCTTAACTTTAACATCTTAGAAAACTGAATCCCTCTTATTAGATTGCTTGAGTTTAGAGAGAACAGCATCACCAGGAGGCTTTCTCGGAACAGCCTATTCATGACTGATGAAGTTAGGGGGTCACATATGGGGTTTGGTCTGTAGCAGATTCCTTCACATTCAGTCAAGGACAAACACACGTGTGTATATGTGTGTTTATGTATATGTGTGTATGTCTTTTTATGTATACATACATATATATACACATATACTCACACCCACACACATTCATCAGCCAAAATGGCTCTCCATGAAATTTCTCAGCTGCTGATAAGGCAGTTTGTAGTGATAATGGCAGTGAGCACCCTGGGAAGAAGTCTGTGTGCCAGCCTCCATAGGCCCTTTTTAAAGTGATTGGTGACCCCTCAGAAGTTTGGAGACTAACATCTGCACCTTCCAACTTGGTGCCAGTCAGGATAACTTCCTAGATATCTCCACCCCCTAGCATTTCAAACAAGTCCAGTGTCTCATTTCAGTAAACAAACCAAAGATCAGTGTGACCGAGTGTGTGACCACTCAAGATAAAGCTGAATGATGGAAAGGAACCAGTGTAAAATGTAAGGTACTGGGCTGGTGAGATAGCACAGTCAGTAAAGCTCTTGCTGTGCAAACATAATTACCTTCCTGAAAAGGCAGACAGGGTCTTAGGAGTCTGCAAACTAGTGGCTAGGAGGCTGAGTCAAATAGATCCATGGAACTCACTGGCCCAGCAGCCTAGCTCCAGGTTCAATGGGAGACTATTACAAAACAAACCAAAACAAAAAACAAACAAATAAAAACAAAGAGAGTGACTAAGAATTAAAGAAAACAAGTGACATTTGAACCACACACATACACACATACACATACACACACACTATTGTAAGAGGCCACTCTAGAGTCACAGAGCTAAATGAACCCATTCATCAGGGTCAAAAACCATAATGCCATATAAGCCTACTACTTTGCTGAGCCCACTAAGATAGGTCATTTGAAAATGATAATGACCTAGAATATTTTTTGTTATTTTATACCATAACCTAGAAAAATGGTGATGGCAATCATACTTCATTGTCATTTGCTTGGTATCCTAGAAAGCAATTTTGATTTTTTTGGTGTAACAGGAGAAAATGAAATTCATCCAGATAGGTGACTTGAATGTTAGAGTCTATAGGTGCAGATGTGGCTAATACCCTCTCCAGTATTTAGCTTTTCCATGTAACATACTTAGAGATAAAAAAAAACCTGAGTCAATGATACATCTGCTCATAAACTTCCATTTGTTAAATAGGAAGCCAAATCCTGACAGCCATAAAACAGGGTGAACAGTTGTGTGTTTGTATTAAAATATCATTGAGATAAGCAATAACCAGCTATCTAAGCAAAGGAACATCTGCGATATTATCTCACTATTTCTGTCTGAGTCATCTCATGCTGGGAGGAAACACAGGGAAATGGAGTTATCACTTGTGGTGTTCTTAATTGAGTTAAGGAAAGGTTCTGCTTTGTATCTTCCCAGGGGCTGTCCCTACAGATGCAACAGGTCTCTGTTTAACTGATTACTTCAGATCACTGCAGAGTCTGGCTCTGTAGACAATTTTAAAATAAAGAAATAAAATTCTGTCTTGATAATTTTTGGAATAAAATGAAAGCATTTGCTGCCTTGTAATCAATACATCTGCTTCTGATCTGTGGATTCAATCTTCAATTTTTATTTTTATGCATTTGTATGTGTGAGTGCATGCACATATGCATGCACATATATGTGCACATGCATAATCCCGCATGTGGAAGCCAGAGGACATCTTCAGGTGTTGCTCCATATGAGCTCCATTTACATGTTTTTATTGTTTGTTTTAGCATTTGGTTTTGGGTTTGAGATGGCATTCTCAGTGGGGAACTTGCCAAATACATAGGTTGTGTAGCTAGTGAGTCCCAGGGTTCTCTTGTCTATAGTTCCCCAGCACTGGGATTATAAGCACATGCCAGGACTTCAACCATTTTAATATTGGTTCTAGGTGTCTAGCTTGGACCCTCATGCATTTTATTCACTGATCTATCTCCCCACCACATTTGCCTTTGTGAAGGGACTTTTTGTTTGACCCCTGGAAAGGGAGCTAGCTCATCAGTAGCCTCTGAAAGTGCTGTCTCCCAGGCTCTTACTAGGAGACAGCCAGGGTAAAGTTCTTTCCCTAATAGATTTTCTTACAATGCTTAGTAATTTATAAACTAAATATTTTGGGTAGAAATAAAGTCAAAAAGACTTTTTTCAGAGAAGTACTGAAATAATAGGATCAAGATCTTGTATTATTGAAAGCAGCTCCAGAAGCAATTTTCTGCTAGGCTCTTATTACAGAGGTGGTAATCATGTACCTATAGTAACTCGTGTGAATGATTGGCAGATAGAAGTCATCAGTTATAATGGAAGATCAACACACTTAGATTTGATATTGGATTTTATCTTTTGAGCAAACCACTTACCCATCCTGAGCTGTGGGTTAAATTTCTCTCTAAAAAGGAAGAGCATGATGCAGTCTTGTCTTGTAGGCTTCCAGCAGATGTGAGACATAATATTTAAACTACTTGTACACTGTGTTCTGCTCCCTAAAGATACCCCATTGGTGGTTTTTCTTACTTTGAGTACCGCTAGAACTACAGTGGATTCCAGATAGCCTGTTCATTATGTTAGAAAGCAAATACATTCATAATGAAGAGAGTGAGAAAGTCAATGAATCCTACCTGTCAATGTTCCCAGATAGGTTTGGCACAATCATGAAAAGCAGATCAGTACACATGAGAACAGTTCACAATTAAACCATGGGCTTTAACCAGACCTGTGACAATCTGGGCAATTCAAACACAAGGCAGTCTTAGCCTGGAGGCTGAGTACAAAGAACTAATGTAGAGAATCTTCCAAAGTAAAGCTCTGTGTGGCAGACAAGTGCAGGTATTTTCATTGTAGTTCCAGACGCTACAGCTCCTGCCAAACTAGCACTTCATTTGGATACAGCCATCTTTTGTACTCAGGAAGTTTGATGCATACATGTCCCCAGTCCCGTGCATACAACTACTGAAAACAAACATCCAATTCTCAGTGAGCATAGAAGTCATTTCTAGAGGCCCATTTGGAGTGAGCTATGCAAATAGAATACAGTCTGAATTTTAAAGACAATGATCTCTGTGGGCATCCATTAGATACAAAGATCCCTTTGAAAAACTTCCTTCGAAGAGAAAAATATAAAATCAACAGCTCCAAAGAGAAATTTACTTTAGTACAAATCATAGTCATCAACCTAAATTTGTGTTATTTCATAACATAGGCAATAGCCTTGTAGAATGATTTTTATCTGTACTTTATTGATCACAGAGCACATCACAAACATAAAGCATTAAATAACTCATTAGAAATGCTGAGTGCTTAAAGAGATTATTCTATTTCTAGTGCACAGTTCCCACTTAAATATAAACGACCTGACACAAAGATGTAATAAATATATACCTTTCTTCCAAGTGTTCAGCCCCTTTACAAAGAAATTGATCTTTATGACAGCTTCATAAAGTGCAAACATAGCATATGCTATTTTCATTTGTATATTCTGTAGTATGGAAATATAGAAGTAATGCCCCCTGAAGGTGTAGGCATAACTGCTGTTTGTTTTCCAATAATGCTGCCTGCATGTTAGATATGCTATTCTAAATCATTCCCTGATTTTAGTGTTGAAATTTCTCCCTACAAATGTTGCTCTGAAATAGACAGCAATTATGTCACAGTTCTGTATGAATTCTTAAGATATTGACTTCAAGTCTATTGATAATATATAACAGAGAGATACCCATCAGTCCTCCAAGTTCTAAGATCCATACACATCAGGGAACTACCTGCACATGTGTCCCACAGGGATGTCTCAGAACCCAGTGACCCTATCCACAACAGCAACTAAACTCACATCAAGAGCTGACTGAAATGAATCATCTACATGAGAGAAACCAGGGTATCTTTAGAATATCACCATAAGGCTTTGGGGTCACTTACAGATGACCATCAACATTTGTAGTGAATGGCAAGAATGCCTCCAGCAGGCATCTCTCTGAAACTGATGCCTTGGCTTGTGTGACTTTTGATTTCTATTTTTATAAATGCATTATTTAACACCATTCAAAGACCTATTTGTCAACCTTAATTATGGCTTACATTAGAGTTATATTGATTGGTTTTTGATTGGCTCTGAACTCTTTGTCCAGGGACAAAAAAAGTAATTTCCATGAGAAATTGCCATTAGTTTCCTTCTGGACTGCTTAAAATATACTCTTTAAAAATGCATGATTTTAGGATGACTTGGGCAACAATTATTTTTAAATACATATAACCTCTTGTTACTGAATTGTATGAGCAAAGTAATATAAGGTTTATATGAAATCTAAAATAATTTAAGATCTATAGCTGTCAGTTTACATTAATCTTTTTCAAAGTCTAATTATTTTTTCTAATAATGTAATTGCTCTATATTCCCCCCCCCAAATGCTAGATTTTTATACTTATGCCACCTTTCTACACATAGTTTGGAATCTCTGGGGGTGTTTGTTATGAAGTCTGGACTTTTGTGTAGTTGTTAGGAACCAAATGCTATGCTGGTTCCTGTGGTAAAGTAGTTGTTGGTCTTAACACCATAGTAAATGCTTCTATTTGCTGTTATTATTATTTGTATCTTAAAAATGAGTAATCTGAAATGCATGCCAGAAAGCTTACCTGAGGTACTTAAATATTTGACAAGACAAGATTTGACCTTAAGTGTATCCAATACCAAAATCTATAACCATAATACAGGGTTTCAAGATTAAAGCAATTTTAATGAAATTCATAAAAGTGTATATGAAAGATCTGCATGGTAAAGAGTCAAGATAAACAAGGGAGAAAACATGAAACACTGGACAATGAAGTTTTCTGAGGAGATTTAGGAACAGCTGCTACTGTCCTTCTGCTATAGTGATCTTTTCCACAGTGAGAAACAGTTGAACAAAGCATAAAGTGTTCCAGTCTGAGAATTTCTCTTGACTCCCTCACTTCAAGCTACTATTGCCTTATCAGGGTACCAGGGCCACTTTCCAAGTTGACTCTCTGACTTTGATCTGGCTTTCTCAGTCTGTCCACCATGCTGTGTTCACATTGTTCCAAAGTAAAAAAAAAAAAAAAAAATCCTTAAGTCTTCCTGAAACCCATTTTGATTTCCCATTACCCTCAGAATAATGGACTCTAAGGATGGAGCACAACCTTTTAAAGTCAGGTCCAGGCATATCTGACTACCTCTCCACTCTTAGTCTCTGATTTTCTCATATCCACCAGGGCTCCCCACACACCCAGTGTACATGATGCCAGACTACACAACATTCTTTCATCTCAGGACCAGGCCACTGTGATCTTCACACTTTCAGCCCCCTCTGCATGGGACTTTAAAACATTATTATCCTGAATTTTGCTGTTTACAGCTGACCTTTCATTTGGACCTCTCTGTCTATAACCCTGGTACCATCACTAGCCAATCAACTCAGACTCAGCTATATCATCACTATGAATTATTCTGGCATTTGTCCCACCATATCATAACAAGTTTTATGCTTTTCTAGAAACCTTCTTTGGGGAGTGTACCCATTAGGGTAAACTTAAATCCTGTCTTATTTACTAAAGAGTCTCTAACTACTGTCTGCCAATTATGGCTCAGAAAATATTATTTTTCAAATAAAAGATAGACAGACAAATGAAGGAGGAATATGACAGAACAGCTAAGAAAAGATAAGAAGGAATAGATGTGAAAAATATAACAGTAATGTAGTCACCTTGAATACAATAAAAGAATAATGCACTTAATATCATAGTGTATCAAAGCATATTTTACAGAGAAAAATAACAATATTTTAAAAATTATCTTTACAAGGTATCCATAAAATCTAGAAATACAAATGAGATCTTTATTTTTACTTGTTTTTTCTTTAATGGCATTTTAATAAAAATAAAAGGGATATATTTGCCTGAGTTTCTAGAATTGCGGGCACCCAAAGATACCAGCACTCTATAAATGATTTTCGCCTCCCCTGGCTCAGTCTCCACCTGCTCTGTCAAGTCTTGCTGCTTTTTTTTTCCTCATGGAAAAAGGGAGATAATGGGAGTAGGCTAAGGAGGAATCTCCCATCAATGTGGAGTTTAGAATGTCTCACCCATCCCTTAGGGCAAGTATGCTCTACCTGCAACCTGCAGCTGGCAAGTGCCCCAGAATAAACATGAATGTGTCCTGATACCTTCATGGTATCAGGAAGATATCATAACGGCATCACCAGAAGGTTGGGCAACCCTACTCTCAGGTCTCATTAACAGGGTCTGCAAGTCCATATAATGGCCTTTAGTGTTAAATATACCGGGAGTCAAAGCCCTTATTGTATTATCTTTAAGGCTGTCTCTTGATTTATAAAATAAAATAAGCATGTGTTTTGGAAAATAGAGATAATTACCTTGGTATTTTTAAGCTGGTTTCAATTCACTTTCCTTAATGATGCCATCGGTATTACCTCTCAAGGTGGTGAGCACTGAGTGCAGATAGAATTATCTTCACCTTTGTGTTCCTGACCCATGTTGTAGGCCTGGTTCCAACTTAGTGTTTCCAAGTTTTCCTTTAAAAACTTTCATTGTTTTTATCGGTTATATCGTGTGCATCAGCACATGTGTATATTGGAAGTCAGTATTGGAGATAATATTCCACAGTGTATTGTGGAAGACAGAGGATAGCCAGCAAAATCAGTTGTCTCCTGCCAGGTCAACAGGCTTAGTGACAGGCTTCTTTATCCAGGAGATTGTTTTCTTTTTCTTTTTTTAAATTTATTATTATGAACAAAGAAGTCACACTTTCTATCCTTGTATATCCTTATTCAAGGTCCCTTCCCCCTCCCACCACATCAGGTCATTCTTTCTTCTCCACAACTCCTCATCCCCTCCCTGGGCAGGCTGCAGGCAGTCCCATGGTCCCGCTGTCCCAGTATTGCTTAGTTCAGCCTCCACTCCTGGCAGATACAGTTTTCTCCCCACTCCCCACAACCTCAAGAGTGAGTCAGGTGTTCCTCTAGGGGGAATGGGATCCAAGGAGTCAGTCCAGGGTGTTTCTGATCCCAAGCTGCTCAGTGGTTGTGGCTTGCAGCTTGGGCATGCTTTGTTTTTTTATTTGTTTGTTGGTTTGTTTAGAGTTCACTAGTGAGTGAGTACATCCCCTGCTTATCTTTCTGGGTTTGTGATAACTCACTCAGGAGGATATCCTTCAAATCCATCCATTTGCCTGCAAATTTTAGGATATCATTTTTCCTTACTGCTAAGTAGTACTCCATTGTGTAGATGTACCACAGTTTGTTAATCCATTCTTCAGTTGAGGGACATCTAGGTTGTTTCCAGGTTCTTGCTATTACAAATAACGCTGCTATGAACATAGTTGAGCTAATGCCTTTGGAGTGTGACTGTGCATCTTTAGGGTATACACTGGGTCCTTGGGGAGATTGATTCTCAATTTTCTGAGAAACTGTCATAATGCATTCCAAACTGGCTGAACAAGCTTACACTCCCACCAACAAATGCTTTCTATTGGGAACTTTGTTGCTCCCAACTTACGCTTCATGTTGAAATCCATTACCTTCCATCTTGCATATTCAGCTACTTGTTCTAAAGCAAAAACTTCCTGATACCCAGACCTCACATAGATTTCCATATTCAAGCCACATTTTCTCAACATCCTTGCCTTGAAAAGTGGTCCATTCTCTGATGATAAATACCACCCTACCCTCCCACCCACTTTCATCCCCATAAAAAAGACTATCAGAAAATGTGACTTTCCCCCAATAAATCATAATCACTGAAACTCCAAACTATCTCCAGGAAAAATTAAAGGAAAGAAAAGATTAGACATCAAGACAAAAGGAAAGTGACCAGGTTGTAGATCAGAGACAAAAAGAAAACAAAGATCTTGGTATTTTCAACAGTGAATTAAAAAATGTGATATATCAGGAACGTGGCCCTGTGTGTAACTACAAATGTTACATATGCATACAAGCATCTAAAGTGACAATCACATCTCTGTTAACTGGTGGTCTCCAAGTGGGAGAACAAAGTTCACATTAACACCCTGTGTTCCATATTAAGGTCGCTGCTTCATTGTGTGTTAGTGTTATTGAAAGCAAACAGAAGACCAGAGTGTGACTGTGTAGAGTAATTGTCTGGCATGCAGAAGGCCCACGTTGGAGTCTGGGCACTGCAGTAATGGAAAAACAGAAAGAAAAGCACCATGGCAGCATGTAGGGGCCAGAGTCTATTCTTAGACCCCAGTTCAGGCCTGAAATTCTTCACTTTGACTCTAGTTCTATATTTTGAGGGGCAGAATAATCACTCTGAGATATTATGTATGTCTCAGCATCCTTAAAAATAATCTTTCTATATCAAATATTAAATTCTTGGGCTTTTCATTAATGCTTTGAATATTTGAGAACTGTGGCTTATGCTTCACTGTATCGAAAGAAGATCAATCTTTGCCTCTGCTGCAGTTAAAGCAAGAAATGTACTTCTCTCCAAATTGCCTTTTTTATTTTTACCGTTGTGTTACAGCACAACCTTCTGTGTGTAGCATACAAATGATAGTTGGTAAAGAGATTGTGTGTTTGCATGCATAATAAATACGGTTCTATTTGAGTGGTTGGTGAGTATTTCATAGCGCACAAGTAGGAAATGGGACAATTTAAATATTTTGGGAGGCTTCACTATATATTCACTATGCATGCATGTACATATTTACATACCATTTTCAACACTCTGATTTATAAGCAAATAGCCAAACAGGCAATTATTTGTATGTGGGCCAATATGACACAGTCAATGGTCTGGAAAATATAGGGTAGTTAATGAACTCATTATTGTAAAATGGAAAATGCCAGGAAGGTATACCTGCTATTTGAAACATAAGCCACTGAAGAGAGAGCAATTCCCTTCAAACAAAATTTAGGAGCAATAACTAGATATAAGCCCTCTCATTTTTGTGATATTTAAAAGAGCATAGAAATACGAAACATCTAAAAAGCCATTTTAGTAAAAAAGGTGGCTCAATACCTTTCTGTAAAAAACCAGGAAATCAAAACCAACACATTCTTTGTGATTTACATTTCAATTCTGAAGACCTCTGTATTCTACAGGTTATGGATTCCCTGCAGCAGCTACTTGACTCTCAAAGAGAAATACCTGTACAGGGTGCAACTAGCTCAATGAGCTTTTCTATCAAGGACAGAGACCCTGTGGAAGTATTTGAGATTTACTCAGAAGGGGCAGAAAGAGGAGACAGGCACACTCCAGGTAGGGGTTGCTTGGGCAAGGGAAGGTATCACAGAGAGTGAGGGATGCAGCCAGCCCTCCATCACTGCCCATCCAGGTAAAACAGTGAATGGAAATGACTGGTCTACAATTTGCATCCTCTTTTCGGTCCATCAACAGAACATTATTAAAACCAGTCAGCCAGAGCCCATTAGAACATCACTCACGTATGAAACAATACCCAGGTCTGCTTGGTCTCCACTTTTATGCACTGCTACAGGACTATAAATATTCATCGTAATGTAACTGAAAATTATTGAAGTGAGAAAAAAGAGAAACAGGGAAGCCATTTGCTTCAATTCATAAACAGCATCTGTTGGGAAGTTATTCATAGATTGCTTCAGGGCCTGCTGAGCAGCAAGCCCACGGAAAAGGATGCCATTGCAAGCAAATTGGCACAAACTGCATGAAGGTGCATTAGACATGATTCACTGACAGTCAGGGAGAGTGATCAGGCACTGGGTTGTTTTATATGTTCTTTTATCACTGGGACACAGAGTTACCCTCCAGCCAAAGTGTCTTGCAGTTCAAATTAGACAAGCAACCTTCCAAGTGTATTAGGCCTAACTAGTACCTGGGGAAAGTGAGAAGAAGAGGTTGCTCTCCAGGTCTTAGAACTCACTCGTTCATCTGCCCACACCTTAGGCACCTGTCAGATGCGACCTGTGCAACCTGGCTGATTTGGATGTCCGTAACAAGACTTTGTCCATCAAAAATTAAGCATGAAAGAGAAAACTTTTTAGGAGGATAAAGTCAGTGGTGTGCTAGACCCGAAAGGAGTAGAATGCTTGCCACTTATCAAAAACATACTGAGAAGAAAAATTAGCAGGGACTCTTTCTGATCTGGCCTCTCAGCAGAGTCATATTTCATCAAAGACTGGATTTATGGCTTTCCAGTCAAAGCCTCAGATTCAGTTCACAGAAAATAAACACAATGAGAGCTTTCAAATGCGAAGTGATCATGAATAAAATAGATGGGGTGGTTTAGTGACTGTTTATACTTGTACATTGATTCATGTCTTTGTGGTTTAAAGGCATCTTTGAGACTAAGAAATAAACTATTTTGTTTTTCAGATTTGGGATGTATTTTAGTGATGTGAATGTCATCCATTTCCTGTTAAGCTCACCGATTTTTCTTAATCTCACTAGTAGAGAGACAGCCAAGTATAATGCATCTCCCAAGACAAGAGAATTCTACCCTACCAAAGGAAAGAGCCTTGTGCATTTAGTAAACACGCACGCATGGGTGCACACGCTTACACAGACACAGACTAAGCCTTTAGGTTTAATTACTACATTATAAGAAAAAAGATATATATATATATATGTATATATATACATATATATATATATATATAAAGTACCATTTCAGACTTGAAAGCTTTAAGTGAATTGGTTTCCATGACAAATAAATTACAAAGAAATCAAATGGTCAGGAGAAGAAGGAACCTACAGAATAAAAGAGGTTTAAGGAGTATGTCAAGTTGGCTGAGGATATAATGCAGTTGGTAGAAGACTCTCCTGGAGCAGTGATGCTTTGTATTTGATTGATAGTCATCACCAAGTAATGGCAATGTGTCAACCTTGTTGAAATCTTGATTTGAATGAACTAGCCTATACTCTCTTAAAGAGAAAAGTAAAACACACACACATATACAAACACGGAGACACGTCAAAATGTTTGAATGCTGACTAGTTGTATTAATAGTTTTAAAGAATTACAACTTTTATGTAATAATTATTTTTAAACAATCCTTAAATTTTAGAAATAGTGAGATACAGAGATTAAGATGGTACCATAAAGACAAAATAAATGACACAAGAATTTCTTGATTTGACAATGAATGACTGTAGGTTATAAAGACATGGGGATTGGTCAGCCAGTTCACACTTCATCTCAGTATTGCACAATAAAAATGATAATGCACACTTTCCTATGTTTTGTAGTCCAGTCACTCTCCCCTTTATTTTCTGACACAGGGTCTCTAGTTGAACCTTAACTCACTGGTTCAACTGGCTGCCTGGCCAGCAAGCCTCAAAAATACTTATCTTTCCTTTATCAGTGTGGGGATTACAGATGTGGGTGTTTGGGATTGAAACTCAGATCCTCATGCTTGAGTGGCAAGCGTCATAGCTATTGAGCCATCTACTCAGTCACAATATTTCTCCATACGTATCATTTCATTTATTTACTCTTGATATTAAGTGACCATACTATAGTATACACATATATATATATATATATATATGTGTGTGTATGTGTGTGTGTGTGATCCCTCATTGGCATAATGTTTTGCTAAATCCTAGGAATAAAGATATATTCTAACAAAAGAGTTCAATTGTTCTATACTAGTAAGGACTTTTTTTTTTTAATAATGAGAGAAAGGTCTTCTCTAAGGCCACCTTGTTAGAGTCAAACTTGTGATTAATCTCTAAAAAAAGTCTGTCCTAATTTAAAACTCTTTTTGACAAATCACTTTCCTATTGGCTATGCAAATATGAAGCAAGTTTGTATAAACTGTGGATAAGAAAGAAAAAATTCTCCAAGGGTTTCCACATGCATGGTTATAAAGGCCACTGGGCTCACTTAGCCCTGACTATATGTACATATTACTAACTTCTATGCAACAAATATAGCACATGCTAGATCCTATCAGAAAATGAAAACATGCCAATTTTTATGAAACATGGATGTTGGCTTGTCGCTAGTCTAGATTGCCAAAAGGGTGTGTTTTGTTTGAAATACTATGATTTGCCCAATTACTAGCTGCCATTCCCACTTTCTTCCTGCATCCCAACAGAAGCCATGCCAAGCTTGCTAAGAATTATTTTGGAGGCTAAGAGCTGTTGTTCCACCGATATCTAATTTCCCTGTGTTCACATTCTCTTTAACAAGTTGAATAAGACAAGCAATCCTTACCCATATGTGTGGCTGTAATCTGCTTTTCTAAGACTATTAATGCAGAGTTGCATCCTGCAATGGAGAAAATGGCTGAGGGAGTGGCCTTGGGGGGAGCAAGATATAATAATCTTTGAGTAAATGCTGAATAAAAGAGATATATTCTGCCCCTGTGCACTCTTGGCAGATATTTGAGAAGAATTTAAGCATCCCTAATTACTCATTAATTCCACTAGCTTTTTTCTTATTTGCACATCCCTTTTATATTACTAACCACCTACTACCTGACAGAGACTGTGTCAAGTACTTGGTGTGTGACAGTGAAAGACTTTGACCCCAAGGAACTCACAGGTGCTTGGGAGCCTTAAAGAAAAAACGTGGGCACATTATAGTGTGCAAAGAGCTGTATAGAGCTGATGCAAAATGTTTGGTAGAGACATAGAGGGTGCCTCACCTGCATATTTCAATATAAACAGAAATATATTCTAAGAGTTAGGAAATTTTTCTGATGAAGATATTGAACTGGTACAAGACACTGCAGACACTGAAAATACCATTTATGATGAGATTGGGATGATTTCACTCTCAGAAAGTCTGACAAAAAAAGTCTAAAATAAAGTGTAAGAAAATAAAATTTTAGCAAGGGCCCAATAGATTTGAATGTAAAAGACCAAAGGCTTCAGGAATGTCAATGGCAAGCCCCACCCTTCCAACCTCAATGTGATTGGCTCAGATACTTTTGAAGAATTTTTTGCAGTTTCTATGAAGTACCTTTCTTGGCACCATTTATATTAATATCTTTGGCCACATTGGTTATATGCCTACTGTGTTTGACAAAAGAGGCAATTCAGAAGGTGGACAACAGAGAGAGAATACAGAGCTGTGGTCCATGTGCAACATATAAAACAAGGTATATAGCATGAAGGAGGCCTTTTTGGGTGGCCAGATATTGACCTAGAACTTGAAGTATAATTAGAACACACAGGAAAGTGGTACATGCATTTTCTATATCTGTTCTGGACTTAGTCTAGGTTAGGTAGCTTCTTAGCCATGGCCTATAGCAAACAACAGAATTTCTTGCTTCGGTTTCTTCATGCATAAAGATGCAAATGATGACAACTTGTGAAGACCATCAAATGAAACACATGAGGCCTCGTGCACAATGGTACATGGTTATTGAATAAAAATTAAACTCTGGGCGTTCCAATTTTTCTCTTATGAGTGAATCACAATTTTATCACAAACTCAGCAAGTATTTTTGAATTTGGGAATCAAAAACTATTTGCATAGAACCACTACTCTCAAATTTCAAGGGATTCAAGATGCCAATTGACTCTAGCCTTCTATTTTGTAGTAGGACAGAAGTTTTAGAAGTGGGTTTAAATTCTGCCTCACTATTGATGTATTTTCCAAACTTGGGCTTGATTTTTTCACAATCCAAAGAGCATGTAGCTTGAAGGCTATATCTCTCACTCACTCACTCACTCAACCAACCAATCAATCAATCAACAAAATACAGCATTTACTACATGTGAGAAAACTGCTTCAGGACCTGGGGATCAGCAGTGTACAAAATGAAAGGCCCAAACCCTCATCTGGCTTTCAGAGATTAGGAAAGGCAGATAGACAGTTTCACTGGAGCTCTGGACAAATTGCTATAGTTCAGAAAGCTTAAAACAATTAAAAAGAAAAACCAAGATTTTCTTGAAGAAATATAGAATCAAGATGTCTACCAGCCATTTCAGAAGATCTTACACTACCTCTCTTAGGTTCCAATGATCACCAACTTTTCTGGCTAGCTTGATGTTAATTTAACATAGGCTAACATCACTTGAGAAGAGAGAATCTCAACTGAAAATATGCCCCCACAAGACGGACCTGTGGGCATGTTCTTGATTGATGAAGGTGAGCCAAACCCACTGGGTCTTGGGTGCTCCAAGAAAACAGTCTGAGAAAGCCATAGGTACAAACCAGTAGCTTCATCAGTTGCTGGATGACGCCTCTGCTTCACAGCCTCACCTCCAGTTCCTGTTTCCAAATTCTTGCCATGACTGCTTTCTCTCATTTCCTTCTGTTAGTGATTGTGATGTGGAAGCATAAGTAAAATAAACACTTTTTTCTCCAAGCTGTTTTTGGTCACGGTGTTTTATAACAGCAATTAAAACCCCAAAACATCAACAGTTTTGGGCATTCTTAGCTTTATGAGACACATGACTTTAATCCCCCCTTCCACCAGCACATGTATTTCCTCTATCTTATACAGGCACCAGTTGTCAGTATACAATTTAGAGCCAATTTTAATCTGGCAGGTATTTCTACTGACTAGATTACAGCTCAGATAACTGTTTTCAAATATGCTCACAGTCTCAGGGATGTTGAGTTAGAACTTTGCAATATCATTAAAAGGGATACAGTTCAGTCTTTAACAATAGACAATCTGGTCTGAGACAGCTGCTAGGTAACTCCAAAGATTGTGACTTCTAGGAAGTACTTAGTTTAAAAAAGAAAAAGATAGCTCATACAGGAGAATATATTGCTCACATTTATAGATAAGTCCACTGATTTGCATGCTTATCAGAGGCTGGAGACTAAGAATATGCATAGTAGAAGTCGGATCAAATACCTTTTCACAGAAAAAATGGCATCTCCACACAGCTGTGTCTCCCTGAGAACAGCATTCAAATGCCTAAGGGCTCTTTAAAAATCATAGGCACTCAGGAGACTACATAACAAGGAGGGTTCATGGAGGGATGCCCAGATCTCCCTGGGAAGGGGAAATAGCCTCCTAGCAATAGCACATACATAGTCTGAACTGGCCATCTCCTGTGACAAGATTGAACCTAGCTCAATTGTTATCAGAGGTGTCTTCCTGCAACTGATGCAAATGGATGCAGATCCACAGCCAAACATTACAGAAAGTTTGGGAAATCTTGCAGAAGTGAGGGAGAAACAATTATAGAAGCCACGGGGCTCAAGAAAACTCACCAAATAATCCTAGCAGGGCTTATAGGGGCTCATAGAGACTGAACCTGAACAGACAACCAAGAAGCCTGTGTGGGACTGACCCAGGCCCTCTGCATAATATGTTACAGGTGTGTAGCTTGCTCTTCTTGTGGGACTCCTAACAGTGGGAACAGAGGTTGGGTCCAACTCTTTCACTGGCTTTGGAGAACCTGCTCCCCATACTAGGTTTCCTTGCCTGGCATTAATTTTAATATGTGGGAGGTGCTCAGTCGTACTGCTACTTGATATGACATATGCTACTTTTGTTGATACTCAAGGGAGACCTGTCCTTTCCTAAACAGAAACAGAGGAGTGGATTGGGGGCAGGTGGGAACAGAGGGGTGGGATGGAGAGAGAAACTGGGAGGAGAGGAGGGAAGGCAAACTGAAGTCATGATTCCAAAAGAAATCATAGATGATAAACAAGCTTTCTTTTCAATAATTATGTGGGCATTTAAATATGTATAAGAAGAGCTATTATCAACATTTTAAAGCCAGGATTTCACAAACACATATGATGGAGATTCCATTTTCATTAAGTAGGGTTAAAGGGAGGCAGCTGATGATTTAAAAAAAAACCCAGAAGAGAGTTAAAACACTACAGTAATACTTGGAGAATTATGGTCCAAAACTGCCACATTTCTACTTGTTCTTTTTTCATTCTGTCAAACAAAGTGGCATGCCTGGTTGTATGTTTAATACAGATACAATTTGCAAAATGAGCTTTGAGGGATTTCCCAAATGGGACATGGAACTTACAGACAATAGCATGTCTGATGTCAACTTCCTGCTAAGTAGAAGACAGCTTTCATCAAATCTACATCTTAAAGGGCCCCAGCCTACCTTCAGAATGTATATGAAAGCTACAGAAACCAAGACTGTGTGATGACCTAGGATATACATATACAGCAAAAGACTACAAGTCAAGGTTCAGGCATGAACCCATACATGTTCACTTGATGCTTTTTAAATGGGATAATGTATTTTTAGACCAGGAAAGCACTATCTTTTTGAACAGGGCATATTAGCAAAATTGTAAACGTCTTATAAAATGCTAAGGCTGATAAGGTAACTTAGCAGGTAAAGACATTTTTCATATAAGCCTTTACCCACTCATCTACCTAATTGATCCTGTTTGTTGGAAAATTACTCACATACTTTCTCTTAATTTCATAAATAAATTTTCTTTTATTTAGTATCAAATTAAATATATATGAAACAGTTTTATTCTAGAAGCCAATTTCCATCACCAAAACCAATACTTTCCCAGTGGGTTTGTTTTTGCATGTCTCAATTTAAAACAAAAAACAAAAAACAAAAAAAAACCCTAGACATTTTAAGGCTGTGGATGTGGTTCAGTGCTTGCCTTGGGTACAGGAATCACCGTGTTCTATCCCCAGCACCACATAAACCTGTAAGGGTGGCACATGTCAGTATGCCCAGCACTAGAGAGGTGGAGACAAGAGGATCAGAAATCAAATATCATCCTTGCCCCTATATCAAATTTTAGGCTAGGCTGGGCAACACAAGACTACAGAAAAGGAGGAAAAACATTGGACATTTTGAATATAAAGTAGAAATAATAAAACTGAAACTTACCTTTCCCAAGATTTTTTATTATTGCTGATTTGTTTTTCTTTTTTTCTATGACAGTAAGTGTTCATTGTCTCCTTAACTGTATTTGGACTCACCTAAGAAACATGTTTCTTGGTGTGTCTCTGAGGGTGTTATCAAAGAGGTTTAAGTGAGAAGGGAGCTCTGCCCTCCATGTGAGCAGCACCATCACAGGGGACCAAGGCCCAACTGAATAAAAGGGAAAGTCACTGATGCAGATGAGAACTGGCATTCATCCTTTCTACTTTCTGACTGCAGACCTGACAAGCAACCTCATGCCTTCCCACCATGTTGCCTTCAAACACAAATCCAAAACCAAGCTATTCTTTTAAAGATGCATTTCTGCTATTTCTCTTTGTAATTGTTAATGAGTTAAAGAGTGCTGTGGGACTATGCTCTTGTACACTGTAAATATTGGTCACTTTAATAAAAGGCTGATTGTTCAGAAGCTAAACAGGAAGTGTAGGCAGGGAGATCAGACAGGAATTCTGGAAAGAGCCGAGCAGATGCCAGCCAGATACAGAGGAAGTCAAACAAGAATATATTGTACTGAAGCAAAGCTACCAAGCCACATGGCTAAACATGGATAGAATCATGAGTTAGTTTAAGTGTAAGAACTAGATGGTAAGAAGCCTGGGCAGTTAATATAAAAATTAAGCCTCCATGTCAATTATTTTATAAGTGGCTTTGGGACTATGAGTGGAAGAGATTTGTCCAGAAATCAGGGTTAGGCAGGAACGGGAAACTTTTTTCCAACAAAAGAGAAACCTTGAGGTCTGCCATGGGATGAAAAGAAAGAGACTTGGAGACAAAAAAAAAAAAAAAAAAAAAAAAAATAGCTTCCCTGTAAGGCTACAACCTAACAAAAATGTATCTGAAAAGAGCCCAAACTGAGAATACCATGAGGGAATTCTCAGGTTCAGCTGCCAGAGCTTCCAGAGACCACTACAGTTGTCTGCGTCCCAGACAGAATAAACAGTAAGCTGACACCCAGTTGAACCCCAACATTCATCTCTCTCTGCATTCTTACTACAGACCCAGTGTGACCACTTGCCGCATACTCCTGCTCTGTGGTTGCTCTGACTAGACAGACTGAATCCCCTCAAGACTGAATCTCCTCAAGCCATGAACCATAGGAATCCATTCCCTGCTTCCTTAACTTTCTTTCCTTTGGGTGTTTGGTCATAGCTATAAGAAGAGTAACTATTTTGTTGGCTTTTCTGAGTTGATTTTGTAAAATCTACATTCTTCCTCTGGTTTCAATAATTACTCATAGAATTTAGTGGCTGCTGTGAATATTCCCTTAAATACCCAAAAGCAATAGGACTCCCAGTCTTTCCTGAGAAGCTCCATACATATGTTGGACACATTTTTGACTCTCAGCTGGTCTGCCTTTCCTCGCCTTCACAGAGCCTCAAGATAAGTCAGAGGTGAGTGCTTAGGACATTCTCAGTCATTTTCCAGAGCATGCTAAGAGCCCTGAAAATGCACACAGCTCTTCACATGTGTATGCCTAGATGACTCCAAAAATCAATGAGAATGCTTAAAAGCACCCCCCCATCTTTGTCATCCCCCTATTTTTCCTTTGAAGTCTTTTGGATGGCCTATTATTTGTGCCAGCTATTCTCTACTTTTGCATTTAAAGATTGGCCTCTAAATGTTTTTTGTTTTATAAACATCTCCTAGGAAAATAATTTTACTTGATGACACATAAGTCAGATCAAATCAAGATACCTTTGCAAGCAGAGTATTCCTAAGAACTGCCACACAATTTAACTACAAAGAATTTTCTGAAAATATGTGTGGGTGCAGAGCCCCAGCCGATACATCTCAATGCAATCCCTACACATAAGGTTCAGAAAACACTGCAGAGAGATAACAGGAAGATGATAAAAGCCAGAGTGCTCTGGTGCTTATGCTAGATTGTGCTCCCTGGACATGACAGAGAAACTGCACCCTTAACAATATGGCTGCCGAAATAAGACTAGAATAATGATCAAACCTCCTCACAAGACAACATGGATGGGAAAATTTTCACAAAGTCCTGCCCTGGATGAAGAGCTACAGATGGTCAGGGAGTGCTGAGAGAAGGAGGGTAGGCTTTCTAGGGATAAGACGACACAAAGATTGCCTAGTCCCAAGTGGTCAGTCCTGGATACATATAGAAGCAAAGCTAAGTAAACTCCGTATGTTGTATCTGCATGTGTGTATGTAAATGTATGTGTGTGCGCTGGTAAAATAAATAATAATAATTAAAGAAGAGATCATAAATCTGGAAGAGTCCATGGGAGTTACTGTAGAAGGATAGAGCAAAGTGATATAAATGTAATACTTTTGCATGAAGTTCGTGAAAAATGCAATTTTTTTTCTTTTTTTTTCTTTATTTTGTATTTATCAAAAAAACAGTAAAAAGAATTTAAAAAAAATGCTGAAGAGTTAACAATAACTATAGAGAGGATAATAATCATAAGCGTGGCTTATCAAGGGTGGAAATTCAAATAAGATTACTACACATATATTTTCTTTGTGTTCAGCTTTCCCTCTGAATTTTTTTTTCCATCCCTGTATATCCTTATTGAAGGTCTCTTCCCCCTCCCACCACATCTGATCATTTTTCTTCTCTGCAACTCCCCATCCACTCCGTTGGCAGGGAGCAGAGAGTCCTATGGTCACACTGGTCCAACAATGCTTGGATCAGTCTTCACTCCTGGCCAAATCCAGTTTTGTCCCCCCTCCCTCAAGAGTGAGTCATGTGTTCCTATAGATGGACTGGGGTTTGAAGGGTCAGTCCAGGGTGTTTCTGATCCCAAGCTATTCAGTGGTTGTGGTTTGCTGCTTGGGCATGTTTGGCTTTTTTTTCTTGTTTGTTTATTTAGAGACCACTAGTGAGTGGGTACATCCCCTGCTT